>VMDR010008458.1:0-36559 GCA_007922815.1 Macrotus californicus | reverse complement strand
ACTAAACAGTAGAGTTAACAGTGAAGTTTAAGATTCCTCTGAAGTTCATATTGTCTTTACAATATGTCTGTTAAGCACAGTCAGAGTGCTGTGTTCAGAAGTTAATTCAGAAATAATTCTTTTCTCTGTAAGTTTTATTAGTTTTGTATGTAGCTAGATTCATTTTCTATATTGATTCATATATAGGGTTTGCTTTTTCTCCTGATTTATTTCTTCAATGTATATATCATTTACATGATTCACAAATCAAGACTTTAAAAAAGCATGCATTTTGATAAACAGATAAGCTTAGGCTAGATCATCTTGATGACAGTTCACCTTATACCCAGGTCTTGCTCTGCAGTTTCAGTGCTCTTACTTGTGTTTGTTATCTCTTTGGGCAAATAGGGCGAGACATTTCTGGGGTGGTGCAGAGAAAACAGAGGCTAACCTGATATTGGTATTTATGTCAATCAGAGGTGAGACGGTGCTGTGTGGGGTGATGTCTCATTGTAGCTCATCACTGCTGAGTGGGAGAGCTGCTCAAAGTCATTCTTCTGGCTGCTGCAGTAGTCTTTCCCCCACCAGGCCCTTGGGCATAGGATGGGGTTAAAGTAGCAGAGTCTCAAAGTCTTGCCTCGGGACTAGCAGTAGCACCCAAGAACTTGTTAGAAATGCAGAGTCTGAGATTTCATCCCAAACTCCTGTAGCAGAAATTCTGGGTGGGGGCCCAGCAATCTGGGTTGTAACAAGCTCCTTAGGGTGTGCTAATACTTCATCAAGTTTGAAACCCCCTACTTTAGTGGTACCTTAGGAAAGAAGCTGCCCCCTCATGTCTGTGAGTCAGGAATTCTAGATCAGACACACTGGCACCTCTGTTCAGGAGTATATTACTAGTTAGAGTTCAGGGATAGAACCCAGACCTTTGATTCTCAGTTAATTGAGTCTTTGAAACTGTCATCAATTTCAAACATCGGAGTCTAAGCTGGTTTGATCTGGACGTTAAAGGATGGATGGATGTTGACTTTCTTTTAGTCTTATGACCAAAATGTGTGTGATCGATAATTGTGGCATGCACCTTGGAGGATAGGGCCTGAATCCTGTTGGGGCACCGGGAGCCAGCCAGCGGATTTTATTGGGTATTCTTTGTCTTTCTTTCACTGTGCTTCTAGAGGTATGAGTATAAAAGCTACATAAAAATCCAGCCTTGCCTAGAACAGCCAGTAAAAACCTAGCCTCTGCCTATGTTGTGAGCAAGGGAGCACCCCTGAAAAGGAGTCACTCACACATGTTTGTGTCTTTCCACAATGCCAGGTTTATTAGGGGAGACCTCCCCAATAATCCAGTGGAGTCACATGCAGGTGATAGAGAGGGGAATTTACATGGTAGAAGCAAGCAGAGTGAGCTTCTGGCACGAAGTACTGGTCACTGATGGCTTCAGCAGATAGAGAGGTGGGAGTTGGTATCAAGCCAAGGGGCTACAGTGACCACATGCATACAGTGGGGTGGAAGTCCGGCAGGGCTCCAGGCATGACGGACCCATGGTATAGCTAAGCTTGAGAGTTGATTGGTTAGAGCTCTTGAGTTCTTATGGCTCTCAAGAGGTGGAGGGTCCCACTCATATCTGGTCCAGATGGAGTCCTTATCCAAGTGTCCAGACATGTGGTTTTGGATTCTGGGCGTCTTCTAAGGGCATGCCTGTTAAACCCCATTACTTCATGCTTGACATAGCACTTGACATAACTTCCATGGTTGACAGTGACTCCATATTGGATTGCCAAAGGTATCTAAAATGCCCACTCTGCTCTTGCTTTATATAGTGTCGTTAGATTCTGTGGTGAGGGCCACAGCAGAAGGGGCTAAATGCTAAGCAGTGTGTATAACCTCTGGTGGACACGTATTTGAGCACATTAGAGTGGGACCCACAGAAGAGGAAGACAAATTTATTGCTCTCAGGTAGTTCATGCTGTGGCTAGAGGGAGCAAAATAAGCTTACTCCAGTGACAAAGCAAGGCCTTTGAGGCTTAACAATTTCACCGCTTTTCAGTTGGAGGGGAGCACAATGTAGTGAATGTGCTGTTCTTGTCTGGACTGAAAATAAGAACAAAAGAAAGGGAGGGAGAAATCTCTGTGGACCTTGTGACCTATTGTTACCTTCTATTGTTCCTCAGAGGCCAATTGAATGTAGCAGGCTTTCCCTTGCTCTTGGGTGGGTCTAACAGACGTGCACAGTGTTGTGCATGGTTGATGCCATCAGTACATCTTGACACCCAGTGTGTGTCCCTCCCCCAATATTCTTTCTTGCCACATCTCCCTCTTCTACATTTCTTAACAATCTACTTTCTGTTTCATATCTACTGAGAGAGAAACTGATATGCCAAGTTTGTGGGATGCTAAATTTTCTTACTTTAGATAACTTCTAAATTTTAATGATCTTGATCTTTGATTTCCACTTCCTTACTCAGCCTTTCTGTAGATGGAGTAAATGTCCCACATTGTACATCTTTATTTATTTTCAATATTGGTACAAGTCCTTGAAGAAAAGCTCTTAAAATGAGTGAGAAATTGATTAAATTTTAGTGTATTTTAATTGGGGAGTATGATAGTTATGTTGAGAACTAATAGCTTCAGTATATCCTCATAGAGTACAGCAGTGTTTCTTAACCTTGTTTTCATTATCACCTCTGCAAGAAACCTTTTAAGATATTTTTCCTAATCACTCCATGAAAATGTTAAACTCTCTATATATCTATTCATGTACTGTATGTGTATCTTTATGCTTTATACATAAAAGTGGTAGGTTTTTTCCTCCATCTCCAAGAACCACTTTCACCCACTTGGATGATAGCAGCTTCATTGAAAACACCTGGTATAGAGTAAGATAAACATATACAACCTTTTACAGATGAGCCAGAGTAAGATTTCTATTATTTCTAATATTTTCTTTTTTAAAAAATTCACTAGATACTAGAATTAATCTCAAGTGGTAAAGAAGATCTGACTAGAAAGTGCACAGTGGATGAAGTGAATTAGTGTTTTTTAAGGTTTTCGTCCTGGCCTGGCACAGGCACTTGCTTGATTTCATACAGCAGCCTGTGAGGCAGAAAGCATCCTCTCCTCTGTCTGGGACTCAGACACAAGATTTCCTGATGCTGCTGCTTCTCCTTCCTTTGAGTCCTTCTACCCATCTTTCCCCAAAGTAATATAAAGTTAATTTAGGATTAAGGTTGAACTGCTCAACAAATAGAGACCTGATAAAGTGTTGTAAAAATAACTATGCTGGTGATGATGTGATGGATAGAATGTGTTTCTGTTTTGGATTCATTCTAATTTAAGAATGTAACTGGGAATTTGCAAAATATGAAAATTCTCCTATTATGTTCTCATATAAGTAAATAAGCAGAGGAAGGTTTAGACTAAGTTAGCTGTATACCTCAGGCGCTTTCTAAGAGTCTTCATTTTATTTATGAATAACAACAGTTGATGTTCAGAACAGTGATTGTCCTGCCCAGAATTCTGTAACTTATCATCAGAATAGCACCTCGATCTTCTTTTCATTGGACCATGGTATCTCTTAGTTTACTTTGGAGCATAGCAGTGATGTTCTGTCACTGGTTTTAATGTAACAGCAACTAACATGTTGCCATGCCTTATTAATTGTAGGTATTCAAGTCTTTGATGAATTGAACAGGATGTTCTATTCTTCGTGGGCATGTGGATAAACGTATAACAGATATACATTATTGATTTCATTGTCCAGGCAAATAATAGTAATACATTGTTGTAATAGAGGACTCTAGAAGATAATCATGTTTTATAGCATTGTCACTTTTTATAATAAAGAATAATCAAATTAATCACAGATGTTGTACACTAATCATAAATAAATATTAATCACACATGCTCTTTACACTTAAATTTAATCCCCCTTGGAAAGAAATTTAAAAAGTCTTTAAAAATGATTACTGGGTGGAGGGGAAAGGCACAAAACTGCCTTTTTATTGAAAACTGCTGTTTATTGAACAATAAAAAATTAAAAATTAAAAAAAGATTAGTGATTAGGAATGAGTACATTTCTGGATTTTATTTTAAGAATTGTCACTAAACTAAAATAAAAAAAAGATGTATCTTTTTATTCCATTTTCCTGAGAACATAAATTTGAGACCTATAAATATTTTCAAAGTGCATTTATAGTTTATGAACTTCATAGAATGTCGGCCTCATTATTAAATAGTAGTGTTCTGGCTTTTACCTCCAGACAGCATCGACATCTTTTATTAAAATATGGCCTAGATCTACATTAAATAAAGCCTCAGTTTCCTCACCTGTAATATGGAATAATAATTTCTACTTGGTAGGCTTTTGTAAGAATTAAAGTTGTATGGTGGATACACAGTGTCCAGCACATTAATTTTTGCGTGGTAAGTGGGGTTTCTTTGTTCCCTTCTCCTCATTAAAGATGTTAAAATAAAATAACTCATTACTTTTTCCAAAGACTCTGACATACCCTCATGCCCTCCTTGCTACTGTTCTCATGGCTTCTCTCAGGTGCAGGTGGCCCTTGTCCTCCGTGTTTCAGTCCCTGCAGGCTGCTACATCAGGGGGCTTCTTTGTCTCCTCCAGTTAGAACTGCCTTTCTCCTGCTCTCTGAGCTGTCTTGTAGTGCTGTTGAATGACTACCTAGAGAACAGCTTCCATAGATTCATTGCATGCTTATAATATTCTGTATTAGATTATAAATTCTTTAGGTTGTTTATTAGAGTTCTCATAGCCCTTGCAGGCTGTGATAGACCCCTTCACATGAATGGTGCTGAGCTTACAGTTGTTGTTTCTAAAGAGTGTCCTGGCAGTTTTAAAGGAGAATTTCCAAAAGATTTTTGAGCATGCAAAAAAATATATAACATTGTCTTTATAATATTAGAGACAGACCTTCTTTTAAAATGTGTGTAGTATATTTGTATTACTTTAGGATTACTTTTCTCTATTGCTTTGTGCAATAGTTCTGAATATTAAAAAGAGTAAAAGTATTATTCATTTTTACTGAAAATATGAGAAAGGACTAATCAGATGTACTTTTGGTTCATTGGGACTGGAAAGGCAAATTAAACCATAGTTTGCAGGGTTTTTTTTGTTTGTTTGTTTTTTGTTTTTTTTTTGATGCTGTTCATGAACTTACATGAATTCATTCATTTTAAACAATTACTAAATACTTACTCTTTTTTAATACATATATTCTCAGATATGGGGTGGAACAGAAAGATTAATTATGCTCTAGAAGGAGCTATTCTTGACCTCTTGGTAAAACAAAGCTGTCTGTGAAAAGATGTTCTTTATAATTGTTAATGAGCACTCTCCAGGCAGACAGAACTTCCACATTTCTTAGTTTAATTTTACCACTTGATGAATGAAAGGTATTTTTCTGAGTAAAATAAACAGTCGACTTAAAAAAAACCACCCAGTAATTTGTATAAATTGATAGTTTTAAAAATATGGACAACTTTTTTAATCCATTCTAGTTCCCCACCAACTTTATTTTTAAAAAATCACTTGGGCTAAAAGTGCAAAATTTTGTTTTTCATTTTGACACCTCCTTTCTTGCTTCCATTCCCAGCAAATTTATTAAAAGGAATGCATATTAGAGGTTTAAGATCATCCTCAGGTCAAAGGATTCACTAGGAGGACTCACTGGACTCAGCACATCATTGGACCCTCAGCTGTGCCTTACAGTACAATGGAAAAACACAAAACAGGATCAGCAAAGGAAAGGGCAGGTGGGATGAAGGCTGAAGGAATCTGGGAACTTCTAGAGGTCCTGTCCCGGTAGGAGTCATAGGACATGCTTTATTCCTCAAGCAGTGAGTTGTCACAATACACACGAAATGTCTGTCAGAGAGGCCCATTAGAGACTCAGTGCCCAGATTATTTATTTGGAGCTGGTCACATAGCACCCTTTGCCTGGTACATACCTAGAATTTCAAATTCCCAGGAAGAAAGTAGGTGTTCAACGTAAACCACATTGTTCACACAACCTAGAGAACAGCAAGCCATTCTTACCAGTTCTGTGAGTGGTGGAAACCCCCTTGAAATTTAGGTCCCAGTGTCAGCTGAGGGCCAGCCTTGCAAGCAGGCCTTTCTAGGGATAGCAGCCTGAGGCCTTGAGACCAGACTCTTCTGACTCTGCAGACATTACCTCTGACTGAACGTCCGGTAGCCCAGATCCAACATGTCTCATGTGAGTTCCTAGTCTTTGCTCATAATCCTGTGTCATCTTCAGGTTTGCCCTTTCTCAATTGGTGGCCACTCCAAGCTTCCATTTGCTCAGGCCAAAAAAAGCCTTGGAGTCCTCTGTGACTCCTCTCTTTCTGTCACACATCACTCATCTTGCCTGTTAGGAAATCCTGTTGGTGCTACTTTCAAATAATATCCAGTTTCTGTCAAAATAATCTTGGCCTGTGGTGGATGGTAGGAGGGAGTAGGCCACAAATTAGTTACTGTTAAATCTGGATTTAGGTATAAGAGGATTTGATACACTATTTTGTCTGCTTTTGTATATTTGAAATGCATAACAAATAACTGTCTATGAGTGTGTAAGAAAGTATGACACACATGAACCTGACCCCTTCCTACTAGAACCTCTATCACCCTGGTTTCAACTACCATCATGTCTTGCCCAGATTTCTTCAGTAGCTCCTACCACATCTTTCTTCTTCCTGCTTCTTCACCAGTGTTTTCTCTGTATAGCAGCTTAGTGATTTTTTTAAACAAAGTCACATCAGATCTTTTATCAGCTCCTAACTTAGCTCATAGTAAAAGTGGAGATTCTTACGATGGTCTGCAGTGCTGCTTGATTGACCTCTCACCTGTTCTTTCTCAGACCTTCTCTCCTGCTCCCCTCACCCTCACTCTGTCCGCACAGGCCTGCTTACTGTCCTCCGACCTGCCAAGACCTATCACTTGCTGCTTGTTACCTCCCTGGAATGCCGCTCCTTCATGAATGCACTGCTTGCTTCCTCACCCTCATGCCTTGACAATAAATTGCAGCTTCCTTCTTCTGATGCCCGTATCTTTTTCGACATTTTCCATTTCCACACCATGGGCTCATTTACTATACTTAGAGTATTTCACTGCCTCTACCATTGCTCCATGCATCCCATCACCCCAAGAAATATAAGCTCCATGACAGCAGGGATCTTAGTTCTTTTCAGTGATCCATCATCCCAAGCACCAATTCAGTGGCTGGACTGTAGTAGGCATTTTGTGAACCTCTAGAATGAATGAATAGTGTCAGTACTGGAAGACGTATTAGAAATCTATGAGACTGTCTCTTCTTCCTTTTTACATGTGAAAAACAAAGTTGAGAAAACTTTAATATGGTTGATTGATGGTCTTGTGTTGGTATGTGCATATACTTTTGTTCATGAAACAATTGGGAAATCAAACTTTTAATATTTTAATTATGTATGATGAGATACCTTTTGAAATATGATAAAATGGTGAATCAGTACAGTTGGAAAGAAAAGGTTTCAAATACCCTGTGCCCATTCCACTGAAACACTTCACCCTTTAAAATGGTAAAGCCTTGTTTTGGACCTCCTTAGCACCCCAAACCCATGTTTTTCTAAATGTCATTCCAATAACTGCTTTCTAGTTTAAATTATCTTTATGTAGGACCTGAGTACAAATTCATAGCCTAAACTAAACTACCCATGTAATAAACTTTCTGGAGTTGCTTTGGTTAGTTTGTCAGTGTCCAGTGAAAATCTTAAGTGTATGTGACAGAGTAAGAGGTTTTAGAATAAAAGTTTTAATCGTTTAATTGGAGAAAATTCACCCCTCCCACCTCAGTGTCATACCAAGAAAAAGAAAGGGAGAAATCTCTAGTCACTTTGTACTAACCCTATAGAAAAGAGGTTTGAGTTTAGTGGGCTTGATGTAAAACAAGATTAGAGAGACAGGTAGTTGATTGGCTGTTTCTAGCAATATTGTGGGTGCACTCTTAAGCCCTGAAGGTGGCCCTGAAGCAGTGTGGGAAGCTAGTCTCTCCCAGGGTAGAAGGGCTGCCCATTGGTGAATGCACAGGTGCAGACAGTCTTCCTATTGCACCTTATATCTTAGGTGTGCCACAGATAAACCAATCCATGTGCCATGAGAATTTTTAAAACATGCACTTCCTGACCATTTAGTGAAATAAAAAAATGATAATAGCCAACACAATAATAGCTGTCTGGTGTGAATGAATCAAAATTATATCTATTTTTTGTCAGGCAAAAATATATATTTTGATGTTCCACAGTGTCGTGGTCCCATCCGGAAGGAGCGTGTGTCGTTGTGGAATGCTTGTCCTATATTCCCAGACAAGTGATGAACAAATTCACACAGACTAAAGGAATCCGGTGGAGAGAAAGGGATGTCAAGCCACTCTCTAAGTGAGAAAGAGAGTGCCAGCTTGGCCGCTCTCTCAGTGTGAAAGAGGACTGGCCTGGCCACTGTCTCATAGAGAGGACCTGCGTGGCTGCTGTCCCAGAGAGAAAGGGCTGGCCTGCGTGGCCGTTCTCTCAGAGAGAGAGGGCCCTGACCCCTCGCCTCGACAGGCTTTTATTGAAATTCCAGTTATATTACATTCAGGATAGTCCTCATTGACTACGCATAGGTTTGTTTTGGGTGGTTAACTATTATAGATAGCAAAGAAAAGAATGTTGCTGATCACTTCAAAGTTAAAATACAAAGTGGAGAGGTGGCTTAGGTAGTTACACATGTACTTTGGAAGTCTGGCCCAAGTCAAAGTAAACTTCTGCTATCTCCATCCCAGGTGAGGGAGTTTTTTGGGAAGAGCAAGTTTTAAAGCGGACTAGGAATAAGGCATGTCCGATTCCCCATGGGAGACCTATCTATGGATGTCACCTGCACGCCACGTGCTTTCTGGACTGCATTCAGAACCAGAGCTGAGCCACAGGCCACATCACACACGAATAGGTTCCCCATACCACAGAATTTTAATAATTAGTTTATGTGTGCCATGAGATGAAAAAGGTTGAAAATTGCTGCCTTAGATTTTAGCTCTGTATGCCAACATGGCATGACAAAGTCTAAATTATATTATCACTGTGTCCTGCCCCAAAGCTCCTGTTTGTTTTAATTACTCACTTTACAGATTCATGCTTACCTCTTTGAATCTTGGACATTATATGCAGTTTAGTATGTGTTAGAAGTTGAAGACTCCCTGGTTATTTGTTCCTCCTTAAGTTGTTTAGAAAGAAGGTGAAAACACATTTTTTGGAAAATGACTATAGAGTTGTTTTTGTTCAACAGGGGAAGGGATGAGAAGACTTGTTGAGCCAGGAGATATTAAGATTTGGAACTCCAGAGTGAAACAGCAGCATCTGTGGTCTTTTGTTGGCCTGACTGTCCATGTAACCTGGTACACAGAGAGTGATAGAGCTTACACGGTACCAGCAGCCCTCTCACTGCCTTCCCTTACCTCTCGGCTAACCTAACATGGCACTTCTTTATGATAGTTTGAGCGAACTAATACCATGCCTTGCTGTGTTTGTGTGAGTGTGTTGTAATGAATGATACCATGGTTCACAGGGTGTGTGTGTAGTCAGTCCAGAGACAAAAGGGACAAGAGGTTGGGTAACGTTTGTGAACCAAGATGTTTCTTCACACTGAAGTTCAACAAAGTGAGTTGTTCTTTTCTTCAGGAAAAGCCCACTGCCTTGCCATTAACCACCAGTTCCAGTTATGTACCTGTTTTTCTTTTCTCCAGTAGGAGGATGGAGAGCACATGGCTGTTTCTGCTTTCCCCATGGGTAGGGCTGGAGATAACTGGAGATGAATGCTGTGTGGTGTGGGTCAGTGTGTGGGATTGTGGCCTGGGAACTAGGGGAGAGGGAGGGATCGCTGGTTTCCTGGAGATGCTAGGGCTCTGCGTCCTCCTCCTGCCCAAGAGGCCCCACCATTGGTTCCAATGCAGTCACAGCTGATGCTGCTTCAGGGAAAGCAGAGTTCATCACAGATGGTGAATGTTTTCTTAACTGCTCTAATCAAGTTAGCTTAGAAGTTCAAGGTCTTTCAGGCCTTGGAATTTTTTCACTGGTTAGTTCTGCTTATCTGGATGGTAAGAAAATTAAAATTTATTCTCTTTTTCCACCAAGAAAACTTTGGTGAACTTACAGTGCTGAGTTTTATGGTATAAAAATTATAGCTTAATAAAGCAGTTGGAACAAAAAGTTTAAATGACTTCTAGAATATTTTTTATTTAGGTAAGGGAGATATTTTAGAGAGAAAAATATAGAGAAATAAAAACATGAAAAAAGCATTTCATAATTTTGTCATCTTGGCTTAATTATTTTTAACATATTAATGTATATTTCTGTAGTTTCATATATAGAGACCTATGAGTATATATGCATATGAATGTAAAATTACTTTTAAAGTGATAAAGTAACCTTTTCTCTAGTATTAAAAGTAATGTACTCATCTAGAAAACGTTTTTTTCCTAAAGCAAACAAAGTACAACCAGAGACATTGAAATTAAGAACAATCTAACAATGGCCAGAGGGGAAGGGGGAGGGAACAGTGCGGGGAAGGGTTTCCAGGAAACACTATAAAGGACACATGGACATAACCAAGGGGGAGGGTGGGAGCAAGGGAGGGAGGTAGGATTGACTGGGGTGGGGGGGAGAGGGGGGGAGAATGCAGACAACTGTAAATGAACCAATAAAGTAATTTAAAAAAAAGGAAGAAAACTTTTTTTCCTTAGAATGCTCCCCCACCCCCAGATAACTGTAGTTGACTTTTTGGTGTGCTTTAAGTCTTTCGTGGATAAAAGCTATTTCCTTTTGCTGCTACTCAGTTAGGGCACTTCCAGTGAATATGTGTGTTTATCTGTATGGTTATACTAGTTTAAAAATAACCTTGTGTTTATTCTAGGAAGGTTCTCTTAACTAATTTGGAGGGTGAATTCCTTAGCCTTGCCTAATCTCAGCCATACACTTCATTTAACTTTCTTTTAATCACCACCTTGCAATGCACTTGTGCCTTTAAGCTTGTTAAGAGTGCCATGTACTCTTCATACAGTGGTCCTTCTATCCATGGACTCCGTGCACAGTACGGCTCTTAGTTTGTAAACTACTCCAGAACAAGCCAGTGTAAGTAATTTCATAGTACTGTGTGACTTGAAGCACATTTTATATTTAGCTGTTTTTTATGTTTAATTGTTTTCCAATTGACCCACAAGATCTTGAAAGGTGAACACTAATCACCTCTGTATGTAATGGGGACATAATCATCATATTTTCCTTGACAGGTGCTCCTTAAATGACAAGGTATTTTTCATTATTTTATTATCTTAACTCATCTAAGTATTAAACTGAAGTTAGTGAAAGGAAGTTTTTTGTAAGCCTGATGACTGCTTCAAATTTATGTACTATGTGGTATCAATTTGATAGATTCTGTATTTCTACTGATATTTGATTTTAGTCTTCCATTAGTTGCTTAATTGAGGTGGTTTAGTCCCGATATTTGTTTCCATATCATCTTTAGCGTCTGTTGCTTCATTTGTGTGGAAGGGAAGCTAGGCGGCTGCCAAGTTGTCTCTAAGCTGGACTGTGACATCATGTCTGTGATGGGTGGACACAGCTATGGGGTTTCCATGTGTGTTGGGCAGCACAAACACCAAAAACATCTGGTCTGAGAGTGAAGTTCTCTTCTGTAACTGTATGAAAGTAATTTGATGCATAATGGAATAATGCCAAGTATACTTTTTTCACGTAAAACACACAAGTGATTTAAGAGCCCAAGATAGTTTTCTGTACAGACTTGAAGATTTCAGTGCGTTAAAAGTATCATCATCTTACTGTGTAACTATAAATCACTTAGTCCAGTGCCTATGGATATGTGCTGATTTTCTTCATTCTAAGTTTAGGAAATGGCCATTTTGATATAATAGGTAGCAATAGCAGGAGTGAAGACTTTGGCCAAACAGAGTAAATTATTTTGATTCAAATCTCACAAGGATTGCTGTATCTGAGATGCATCTCTTAGTAGCTCTGGTAGATTTTTCAAGGGGTAGTTTGAGTGTTTTTTCTTTATATAGATATTTAATGTGTATGCATTAACTTAATTATATAATTACGTTATATATTATGAATTTATGCATACCATAATTTATATACGTAATATGCAATCATTTAACCTCATTAGCTCTTGCATTGGCCTTTGTGGGGAAGTCTATTCTAATTGACTCTTGTTTTTATAATACCTGAAAAGTTCAAAATACCATTTAAAAACACAAAGGTTTCCAGTATTTGTTACATATTATACCTAAGATTTTATGACTTTTCCCCAAGTCATTAAGGATATCATTGTCTTCAATTAAAATTAACCACTGAAGGGATCTTTAAAGCTCTGAATAGCAAGTACCAAATTAACCCTTTATTTACTCTGGACGCTTGAGTTGAGAGGCATTTCTTTTCCTTTCTTTTAAGGTTTTCCTTGTAAGGATTGTAAGCTTTAGAGGAAAACCTTACATTTTATACAGTCTTTCTCCCACTCTGTGTCTTAGCTTAGTTGGAGAAACCAGTCAGCCTAATTCTGAAAACAGAGCCTATAGTACTCTTTTGTGGCAGTTTTTAGCCCAAGCCTTCGTATTCGATAGAAAGACTAACTATTGAATGTACACACATGTGCAAACATTAATGCACTGAGAGAGAGCACTGTTGATGGTTTCAGTTGTGAGGTTCCCAGTTAATACTGAGCCTGTCAAGAAAAGAGGCGATTTTCTTGATTTCTCTTCCAGATTCATTTTGTTTTATTGATAACTTAGTCTAGGCTCTGAGAATGCAAAATTATTTTGCTGGCCTATAGGTGTTCTTGCTTCATCCTGCACGCATTGTGATTCCGCCTGTCTGGATTTCTCCGATGCTGGCTATCCCCAGCCCCCTCAGCAGTTAGTCTGTAAGGTCTACCCATGCACACCATGGGAGGTCGTTTCTCATCCTGAGAACAAACAGCTGGTTGTGCTTTCCTAGTTGTCACTAGCCATTGACATCTGTATCCTGTCCCAGTGTCCACACACAAAGTGTCTGTTAAAAAGTGGGCTGATTGAATGCATTTGTACCAATGGATAGGCACATGCAAGGGCGTGGTTCTTGTTCAAGTGCTGTCAAGAAAAGTGACATAGCAACTTCCTCGCCTTCACTTTTGGATCATGGCAGATGGTAAAGTTGGGGTTTGTATTGCTAGGTGGATGTGGATGAGTTGGGCAGTTTGCAAGGCAGTAATATCCTTTGTGCTTATGAGGTTGATTTGCTGATTGACTTTTGAGAGTCTTCACTGGAGAAATGATTTAACTGAACATGTAACCAACTGGTTTGCATTTTTGGTCTCAAGTTCTCTCTTGGAGGAGGAGATGCCATTTGAGGAAGTTGGCATGTACGTGTTCAGGATGGTAGGGTGTACTGTCCTTGTTCTTTTTTTTTTCTTCTGTTGTAGAAATCTAGCCCCTCAGACCTGAGGGTAGACCTGCAGGGGCTTGTGGTTCTTTTTTCTGCTCTCTACTGCAACGTGGCCCACCTGACCTAGGAGGTTTCTCACAAACTGGCCGTGTGTTTTGCTTTATAGTCCTTCAGGATGTAGAGAGATGGTGCTTTCCAGAAAGGGAGGACTGTGTTGTTCTTCAAGGAGTGTCTCCTCTTGTTGCCAAACCGATATCAGATCTCTCCTCCAGTGAGTCAGCCTGCAGTTTCCCTTCTTGCAGTGCGTACACACGTGCCTACGTGTGTGGGGCCAGGAAAAATGGATGGAGGAACATGATCCTTAATGAGCTATTTTTAGTCCAAAATTACTTACTACAGTTTTGTGAAATGTAGGTAGTAGATGGCCCAAACAATATAAAGTGATTACTAACAAAAAGTTTGCTCATCAGTCATCTTTCTGATGATCATAATAAAAAAGAAGTCTACACCTTTCCTTTGCTCGCAGTAACTGCTGTAGAGCTCCGTCACTGCTAGTTGGGTGGGGACACTAGATGAAGTAAAAGAAGCAAGGGTCAGGTGGCGTGTGAGCGCATGTCTTCAAAATTTGTGAAAACTTGTTCTCATTTGCCTGTTTAAATCGAATTATGTCAATATTGTTAAGCCTTCTACTCTAAAATTAGATATTTATTTTCTAGAAAATACTTTTTTCTACATGCAATATAAGTCACATTTTAAACAGTAATCCTGTATCTCTTTTAAAATTATATTCATAAGAAAAAATATTTTCTGATAAACTACAAATAGTTCTCAATATCAGCAATAATAGATATTACAGTATTATGTTAAGAATGTTTCAGAAGGAAGATACTAAAATGAACCTGTAGCAGCATCAGTATGTGTCCCCAGGTAGTTGTAACTTGTCTTACAGTTTCAAAATACAACTATTAATATCATTCTCAGCAGTGAGTTACCATTTTTAGTTGAATCACATATTAAAGGTATTTGATTATCTGTTCCCTCCAGTCTTTTGGTATCTTGGTTTTTGGAATCTTTTCACAATTTTTTTTCCCCAAGAGGAGCACCTACAATTTATCACTGTGTCCTTGTGTGAGGAGAAGGTCACAGCACACATAGTTAAGGGCTCACACTGCTAATCATCCTTTAGCAATAGAACTAATCTCACTGTGGATTAGGCAGGCAGAAAATAGGTTATGGTGGTGTGGACTGTTTTGGTGGCTGGATGCTGGTTTACTTGACTGCTGGGAACTTTTTTTGGCCTTCTTAGTCCGTCACACAGCAGTGAGTCTGTAAAGCTTGGCAAAGTGTACTGTGGATCGTCCATCCACCTATCTGCTGCCACAGGGCAGGTGATGGTAAAGATTAATGTGGTCTGAGTTCACAGGTTGCTTCAGGAATGCTTTGTGTTCAGAATGGTATCAAATGCTGTTTATAAAGCAAAGGATAATTATAGCTTTCCTTTGTACCCCCATAGTGGGGAATGATCCCAGAGATTTAAGAAATTGTGAGAAGTGTTGGGCTGGTATTCACATAGATGCTGAGTCCCACCTTCCCCACAGTGTGAGCAGATGCAGTGTGGTTCATTACTGTCAAATGAATGCCTTTACCTGAATGTGGTTACCTAAAATCTCCTCAGTGAAGGAGGTCAGGAACTATAATGTCTTGATTCTGTGTTCTATTTTACTTGAAGATATATGGAACTCAGTCATCATCTTTCTGATAATATTTTCTTAAATAATTTCTATGGAGACGGTCTTTGAATGTTCAGAGCTAAGGGAGTAGTTCTTCATATGTGGTTTCCATGAGGATCTTCTCAGACTTCTTCAGGCACATGAAATGTGTTAGAAGTCACTCAGAAGTGAATGGAAACTGCTATTTCAGAACAGAGGGAAGTCCCTTTCCAGTTATGCAAATTATCCACAGTGAAGATAATTATTTGTAACAAAATGGCAATGTATACACATTTATTTTAAGGCTTATTTTTTGTTACCCTTATTGGTATGCTGTAGCGAATTTCTGTTATCCGGCAAGAGCCAGGTCAGAGCTACTATTGATTTTGGTTTAACACCATCACATTTGAAAGATAGTTAACCAAGAGAGGATTTTATTACTTTTCTCTGAGTGATCATTGTTCGATTTCTTCTTTTCCAGTCACTTACTGTGTTGTATCATGAAACATGTCAGATAATAGAAGCAAGGATTAGGCTAGCTTATGAAGGAGGAGGAGCAGACGTGAAGAGTGAGGGAAAGGTGAAGGTAAAACTATGAGACATACTGAAAATCTTTGCTTAGCTACTAGTATCCTCAAAATTGGACAATCAGCGAACTATGTAAATACTGCTCTTAGATATCCTCCATTGCCAGTCACCACCCTCTCCCTCCCCTGGGACTTCTAGAAGAATGGTCCATAGAGCAATTATTTGCTTCATTTTTTGATAATTTTTATACTTTTGATTCAGGCATTAACTAATAAAAATACTTTAATGACCTTATAAAAAAACAGGAGGATTGCACGCATTAATTTTGTTCAGGGTTTTCCCTGTGTGTGATATAAACTTTTTAAAAATTATGATTATATGCTTTTAGTTGTGGAGAAGTGGGAACAGATGATCTATATCATGTGGGGGGGGGGGAGTTTACTCTTCTACCCGGATTGAGGAGTTAAAATATCTGTAAATCCAAGTTGTTGCTTTCTAAATGCACTGATTCAATAGACCATATAAAACAAACTGAGCCTTCCATTTCTTCACGGGCAGGTACCCAGGAGGCATACTGGTTACTGGTTTATTGTTTTTGGCTGCTAATTTTGTATCATCTGTGTTAGTTCTGGGTTTGTTTAAGTTGATCTCCTCCACAATGTATATTTGCTCCTGCCTCTTTGCATGTCTGGTAGTTTTACTGGGTATTTTATATTCTTATAATATTTTTGAGCTTTGCTCTGGGATGCAATTATTTGGAAACAGTTTGATCCTTTTTAAAGATGAGTTTGTTGTATTAGATCAGCATTTAGTGTAGGACTCATTTGATGCCCAGTTGAGCAACAGCCTCTTGAATGGTCTACATAACTTCCTAAGAATGATGAGTTTTTCATTTGGACAGTGGTAGCAGGCACTGTTCCCTGTCCTTGTGAGCACTAGGTACTGCTCCCCAACCCTCCAATCCTTTTGGGGTTCTCTCTCTGACATTAGGTAGTTTCCTAATGAAAATGTGTTGAGTACTGCTGAACACTGGAGGGCATCACAGAGCTCGCTCACACTTTGGTCTTCTGTCCTGCAAACTCAAACTGCCATGGTCTTTGCCACCTCTCAGTTATAGCACCTCAACTCAGAATCCGCTGGGCTCTGATTAGGTTTCCTGTCTCTGCTGCAATCTGGAATTTCTCTCAAGGCAGTAAGCCGGCAGTTATGGGGTTTCTTCATGTTTCCCATGTCTCAGAGATCACTGTCCTTTAATGCCTAATGTTCAGTGCCTTAAAGTTTTTCATATGTTTTGTCTAATTTTAGTTATTTGAGTGGGAGGGTAAACCTAATCCTTTATACTCCATCTTGGCTAGGAACAGAAGTTCCCTTCATTCTTTTTAATCAAAGAACCTTTCCAGAGCCCAGTCCTTATCTGATTCACCATATCTTATATATAAGCAGGGCTCTGTACATGTGAGCACACGTATCCAGAGAGAAATGCAGAAACATGTACTGCTAAGACATCCCTACCTTCTTCAGAGCTATGCCTCATGTTCTGCCATTCTTTGCTTGGGCCTGTTTTTATAGCAAGGCACTATTCAGCAGGCACAATATTCTTTTCCTGCTTGCACTGCGGGAAGCTTCATGGACTTTGCCCCTACTTTAGGGAAGGCTGTGAATGGACCGAGGCAAGTCTCTTTAAGGGATCCTCTGGCAGGTCAGGAAGGTAAGACAGCATGATGAGTGACTCTGGGCCCCATTTACCTTCTGCTTTGCTCCAGGAAAGACTTAAGTGTGGAAATTTCCAGTCTCAAGAATTTGTGTGTCTGGATTGGTACCATTGTAGCAGCCTGCAAGAAATGACTATTAAGCCAAGGCCAGAGCTTCCTGATGCCATTGACCAAGCAGAAGGCAGAGTAACCAGTAAGGTTTTTAGTTCTTCAAGGTACCATCAACTTGCATAACTAACTGACCATTGGAGAAAGCAACCTCAGTAGGAAAATTGACAGTGACTCTAGAATAGCAGGGAGGTGGCGGTGTGAGGAGCCTTGTCCAAGGAGACAGTGGACCATGTAGGTTGCCCAAAATAAACTCTATATCTAGAGTTCTCTTTTTTTCCCTTTTTATTGGGGGAGCAGTAGTTAGCAAAATTAAATACAGGTTTCAGGTGCACAGTTCCACAACATGTCATCTGCACACTGTACTGCTTGTTCACCACCCCAAGTCAGGTCTCCTCCATCACCATATATTCCCGCATACCCTCCTCCACTGTCCCCAGCACTCACCACACTGTTGTCTGTGTGCATGAGTTTTTTCTCTTTTTTACTTTTTTGCTCAATCCCTCCATTGAATTATTTTTAAAGAATTTACTTTATGTATTTATTTATGTATTTATTTATTTTTATTTTTAGAGAGAGAGAAAGGGAGGGAAAAGAGAGGGAGAGAAGGATTGATGTGAGAGAGAAACATCAATAAGTTGCATCTGGTATGCACCCTGACTGGGGGCCAAACCAGCAACCCAGGCATGTACCCTGACTTGGAATCCAGTGGGTGACCTTTCGCTTTGTGGGACGACACCCAACCAACAGAGCCACACCAGTCAGGGCCCTCCATTGAATTCTTTATGGAGCTAACTCCTCTTAACTCTGCCCCACCCCCACAACTCCAATTAGGAAAATAAAAGTCGGTTGAAGAATATTGTTAGGTAGATTAAAGAAGAAAATATTTGTAATACAGAGACAATCTTTGGTAACATTTCTCCCTTTTTCTTTCTGTGGACTCATTAAAATGTGTAGTTATCTAAATATACTTGCACACTTGTGTTGTGAATGGCAAAATGTTGATGTCAAGAATGTACTGTTTTGTAATCTTCTGAGCATTTTTGTATTACTGCTCCCTTTTTGGTCTCATAATATAATTACAAGTTTGATTACATAGGGGAGGAAATGCTTTTGCTTCTATGCTTTTGGTTTTTGACCAGGGTCCCTGTAACAAAAAACAGATTAGCAAGAGAAAAACAAACAAGTTTGTTAATTAACATGTATGTTTCATACACATGTGGAAACCTTCACAAGAAGAATGACTACTCGAAGTGGTAAAACCAACCCAAATGCTTTTATACTTGGTGAACTGAGAGAGGCAGTTGTGGAAAAATAACTAAAATATATGGGGAGGCTAAAGGAAGATGAGTTATTTTAAAAAGGTTTGCTTGTACAGAATTCTTCTGACCTCAACTCACTGTCTCTGGGGATAACTTTTTACCATTTGGTAGAGGGACGTTTACCAAATGGAAGTTTTATTTCAAGGGGAGGTCACAGTACCTTTTTTCACTTGCTGTTTTCAGGTGCTTTTAGTTTAAAATAATCTTTATGTCAAAGAAGCATATTTTGTGTTGACATATTATGGTTTCCTTCAAGCAACAATCAAGTGTTTCAGCGGAGGATTTGATTTTGGTCATATTGGACCTTACCTGGTAGATTTGCTTTCCATTTCAATCAAGATCTAGGTTTCAGGTCCTGCCTGAGGTTGCCATACTTCAGGGTCCCCAGAAGCAGATACAGACATGCCTTGTTGGAGACACTGTGGGTTCTGTTTCAAATCACTGCAATAAAGTGAATGTAACAGGAGTTTTTTGTTTGTTTTACCAATGCATATGCCATATTTTGCTGTGTATAATGCACACCCATTTTTGGCCCAGACTTTCAGGGAAAAAAATCTTTCACTTTAATTTTTTAATTCAATTATTTATTTATTTCTATTTAGAAACAAAACCAATTATCATATTCCAGGGTATTATTTTGCATACAGATATCGTTACTGCTTTCTAGAGTTGCACTTTTAACATATAAGCATAAATAAAAGAATTAAAAACCATTTATATAGATACAGAATTAGTACTAACCATCTATAATGCACATCATTGTTTTTCCCCTCACAAATTTTGGCAAAAAAGTGTGCACTATACATGGCAAAATATGGTAAAAGTTATGTTTACACTATACTGTAGTCTGTTAAATGTGCAATAGCGTTATGCCTAAAAAGGCACTGTATATACGTTAATTTAAAAATATTTTATTGCTCAAAAATGCTAGCCATCATCTGAGCCTTTAGTACATCATCATCTTTTTGCTGGTGGAGGGTTTTGCCTTGATGTTGATGGTGGTAGTTGCTGAAGACTAAGGTGGCTGTGGCAATTTCTTAAAGAAGATAACAATCAAGTTTGCCACACTGATTAACATTTCATGAATGATTTCTCTGTAGCATGTGATATAATTGGGTAGCATTTTACCCATGTTAGACCATGTTTCACAATTGGAAACACTTCTCCTATACTCTACTACTGCTTTATCAACTAAGTTTATATAATGTTCTAAGTTCTTTATTGCTGTTTCAACAATTTTCACAGCATCTTCACTAGGGGTAGATTCCATCTCAAGAAACCAGTTGTTTGCTCATCTGTACAAAACAATTCCTTGTTTATTAAAGTTTTGTAGTAAGACTGCAGCAGTGCAGTGACATCTTCAGGCTCCACCTCTAATTCTGGTTCTCTTGCTCTTTCCACCACATCTGCAGTTACTTCCTTCGCTGAAGTCTTGAACCCCTCAAAGTCATGCATGAGGGCAGGACTCCTGCCAAACTCCTGCTAATGTTGATGTTTTTACCTCTTCCCACAAGTCACCACGAATCACAAATGTTCCTAAGGGCATCCAGAATGGTGAATCTTTTCCAAAAGGTTTTCAATTTATTTTGCCCAGATACATAAGAGGAATCACTATGTATAGTAGCCATAACCTTAGGAAATGTATTTCTAAATTAAGGGCTTTGAAATTCCAAGTTTATTGATTCAGTAGCAAAATTGGAGCACATGTCTTTTTGTCTGAAATGGGTTCAAAATAGTGTTTTTTCTTAAGCAAGATGTCATGAATGTCTGATTTTTCAATTTAGTTATGTTAGTTTTATAATTTTTCTCTTGGGTTTTTAATCCTTCCTTTGGCCAGGTCCTGCAACCTTAATTTTGTTTCTAAAATGTTCCCTTCATAGTTCTGTCCACCTTTGGTTGAATTGTCATTGAATCTAAGTTGTATAACTTTTCATGTGCCTGAGTCAAAAAATTTAATTTTGATTAATTCAGTGTGTTCTGGTAATGAATAATAATCTTAGATGTAGCTGGGATATGCTAGTTAAAAGGTGATCTGTTCTAATTTTTCTACCAGTTCATAGTTACACAAAGAAGGGTTTGGCAGTAATTAACTAATAAAACATCTTATAAACTTTTTTAAAATTGCTATTTTCATTCTAAATGTATATTCATTTATACATTTTGGTAGGGAAATTAACCAGAAATATTTGCCTATCATATTAGCAGTCCAACTAGCTAGAGAACATAATGAAGTGCCTTTTCTTGTTTTGTTCAGCTGTTGATGAGAGGTCTTAATTCTGTAGAGAGATATGCTGGGAAAAAAGGTTAGCTCAGAACATTGCCTAGTCCTCTTGGATTCTCCTACTTAGCTTATCTGAAGTCAGCCTGTCTCTCTTGACAGTTACTGCCATCATTGGAAGGAGGGAAGGTTTAGGTACCAAAAGTTTAAACAACATTTTAAAGAGTCATTAAAAAAAACTATAATGTGCCCTCCTGTGTGCTCAGATGGTGAGGTAGGCAGGGCTTGTTGTATGACTCATTTACAAACACATAGCTGCTTTTGAAAATTACCACTATGCTGATGTTCTTCCCTCCCGCATTCTCTGGCAGCCAAGGAAGGCAACAGAAAACTCCTTGACTAGTCATCTCCCAGCCTGAGACAAAGACCTTTTCTATAAGAGTTTACTTCCTCTGGTTGGAGTCCAAAATGCTAATTGGCATCAGCTGCATTAAAGCCATTAAGTGGGGCGTGCAGCTGCCTCATCACTGGAGAAAACCAGGAGGGAGCCTTACCTTTCTTTCCAAAATTTCCTGTCTCCTCTTTCAAGTTACCTTAATTCTTTTCTTTTAAAATGTTATATATGATGGTGGCCTCCTTAGGGAGGAGAAAGAAGTGCAAAGTTATTTGGACTTGGTCTGCATATGTGGAATATATAAACTTCTGTCATGTCTTTTTTTCCCCTTTTTTTTCCAGTTCAACTTTCTTTTCATTTGTGGGATTTGTTGTTTTAAAATTTCCGTTCTAGCCTACTCCAAGTCTGTTTTCTGTTGTATCTTCTTAGGCTAAATGAGGAGTTTGTTTTTGGTGGTGGTAGTGGTGGTGGTGTATTTAAATGTTGGATTGAAACCACCAAACTTGTTTTTAACTAATGGTTAAAGGGAGGTTTGAACTCAGAAGTTTGTTCATTATTACTCTAAAAACAACATAAAACACTATATTAATAAGCATTAGTCATAATTAGGTTTCCAGTTGTAGTTGGCTCAAAGCCGTTGGGCAGATTCTGCATTTCTGATGCTTTCTCTCCAAGGTGGGCACTTTTTAGTAAATGACACTGAGGAACTAGATATCTTCTTGTTTTGTAAGATGTGTAATGGTCATCTATTCTATACTCATAGAAGCAAGGTGAGGAATGTTCATAAGTCATGGTTTCATTACATAAAGTAACTGTGTCTATCCATTAGACTCAGGGACATTTACTGTGCCATGACAGTATGCTGACAGTATTTGTCAGTATGTGTATGAAGTGTTTTTCACACCAGTGGACAGTACTGAATTTAAGCCTATAAGAATTTTTAATTGTATGAAATATATAAGAATTTTAGCTTGTTGGACACTGAAACAAAAAAAGAAAAAAATATTGAAACTAATGAAAATATGTTGCAACCCTTTATTGTTACTCAGGAAGTGTCTCATAAGAGAAATGTAGGTAGCATTTGCTTTCTGTTGAGAAGTGAAACCTACTGGCAGAGCATCATAGGTACTATGACCTTTGGAATAATTTAGCCAGTAAGGGGAGGGAGAGAGGTAGGTCAGCAATGGATTGATAAAGCAAAGTCTCTACTGTCCAATAAGCATGCTCATCCATAGGGTTCTAGAATGTACATAAACCCATCCACCCACCCAGGAATCAGCACCAGGAAGGCCCAATTTCCTTGTGGGTAGTGGAGGAAAAGACTGAAAGCCGCTGAGAGCTGAGCAAGATGCATTGTTCCCTCTCTGGCCCCTCCCCCACATATAGCACTTACAGTGCAGTAATGTGAGTTGCTACACGCTGGAGAACACCTACGGCTCTGCCCCTTACTATGTAACAGGCACATCAAGACAAAAAAAAATATGGCCCAAATGTGAAAGAACAAAGTCCAAAAATAGAACTAAGCAATGTAGAGATGGCCAGCCTATCAGATGCAGAGTTCAAAACACTAATAGTCAGGATGCTCACAGAAATGATTGAGTGTGGTCACAAAATAGAGGAAAAAATGAAGGCCATGCAAAGTGAAATAAAGGAAAATGTACAGGGAACGAACAGTGATGGGAAGGAAATGAGGACTCAAATCACCAATTTGGAGCAGAAGGAAGAAATAAACATTCAACCAGAACAGAATGAAGAAACAAGAATTCAAAAAAATGAGGAGAGGCTTAGGAACTTCCAGGACAACTTTAAACATTCCGACATCGGAATTATAGTGATGCCAGAAGGAGAAGAGGAAGACCAAGAAATGGAAAACTTATTTGAAAAAAATAATGAAGGAGAACTTCCCCAATCTGGCAAAGGAAATAGACTTCCAGGAAATCCAGGGAGCTCAGAGAGTCCCCAAAATTTTGGACCCAAGAAGCACACACCAAGGCACATCATAATTACATTACCCAAGATTAAAGATAAAGAGAGAATCTTAAAAGCAGTAAGAGAAAAGGAGACAGTAACTTACAAAGGAGTGCCCATAAGACTCAGCTGATTTTTCAAAAGAAACCTTGCAGGCAAGAAGGGGCTGGCAAGAGTATTCAGTCATGAAAGGCAAGGCCCTACATCCAAGATTACTCTATCCAGCCAAGCTTTCATTTAGAGTGGAAGGGCAGATAAAGTGCTTCCCAGAGAAGGTCAAGTTCAAGGAGTTCATCATCACCAATCCTTTATGAAATGTTAAAGGGACTTATCTAAGAAAAAGGAGATGAACAAAACTATGAACAGTAAATTAAAATGACAAAAAAGTCACAGATAACAACAACTGAACCTAAAAAAAAAACACAAACAAAAAGGAAAACTAAGTAAACTACTAGAACAGGAACAGAAATGGAGATCACATGGAGGGTTATCAGCGGGGCAGGGGAGCAGGGAGAATGAGGGAAAAGATACAGGAAATAAGAAGTATAAATGGTAGGTACAAAATAGACAGGGGGAGGTTAAGAATAGTATAGGAAATGTAGAAGCCAAAGAACTTACATGTGTGACCCATGGACATGAACTAAGGTGGAGGAATGCTGGCAGGAGGGGTGGTGCAGAGTGGAGGGGAATGATGGGGAGAAAAAAATTGGGCAACTGTAATAGTATAATCAATAAAATATATTAAAAAAAGAATTTCATAACCTCAACAAGTGATTGCCTGCTCTTAACCACAAAAACAAAAATATAAAATATTTTTATTTAGCTCTATTCTAATTCAACATTGTTCTTTTTACCCCAGGTTTTTTTATGTTTACTGATTTATATAAAAATAAAAAAATCATTAGTTCACTTTCTAATGACGTAGTTGCAGTCCATTGTAAAGAAAGTGAGATGTTTGATTTTTCAGGATTCAGTGTGTTTTACTGTGTGCTTTTTCTCAAGAGTAACACCACACACCTTTCCAACACGAGTATGTTTATGGCCATAGTCATGTGCTAGTTTTTGTTAGGAATCCATGCATCTTGACAATGCTCTTTAGGGTTTTCCTGGGCTACCCAGGAACCAAGAGATACCATCAGGAGCTACTTATGCTGACTCAGAAGAGAGCAGACTTTGTGTGGCCTGGGCCAATAAGTTGTGGTCACTGTACACTATGTACATAGATATACATGTGAATGAGTGCACATTATGCACATATAGTATGGTTTGAATGGCACTATTTGTGTGAATGAGTGTGTGTACACTACACATACTGTGTGAGTGAATGGCTCTGCATGTAAATGGTTGTGTATACACTGTGTACTTACACTGTGCATGTGAAATACACTGCATGTGAATGAATGTGTGGAAAGCAAACGGCAAAGCTTTTGATGAACTGGGCTTCCTAGTTCTATTTGGGGCCTGCTACCTTGTTCCTTATGTTAATAAAATTGTCAACCTTTGTGTTTTGGTATAAAGTTCCTCTGAAGAAATATCCCAATAGAAGTGTGTTATTCTGTAACGCTAGCCAGGCACAAACTGGTTTTGTTTAGAATTAAGGTAGTTACTCCTACTTATTCAGTATCACATTCTTCATTTTTCCTTAAACCATGGCCATGTTGAAATCACAGGTGAAACAATACCCATTTGGTGTACAGAGTTTGAATGAAAATTATTGCACAGATTGTTATATAGACTGTACTTGTCCATGTGACTCTTCTTTTGTTTGCAGTCATTACCTCCAAAGCCACATGACAACTATGCCCATAAAATATGCTGTAAATTCTATACTTGGAACCAAGTGTTAGTTCAGAACCAAGCTGGAAGCCACCGTTTTGAGGATGGATCACTGTTCTAAGATGATTTCATGTTTTGTTATGTATTTGGTTTCTAACTCAGTAATGTACAATTTGGAAGTTGTACTTTAAATGATATTTTTTTCATTTGATCTTCTGATTGGTATATCTGATTAATGATGTTGCATCTTTATCTTAAAGAACATAACTTGCAAACCAGCCTTACTTTGGGTATGTGAGGCTTGTGAGTGCCTCACAAATGTCAGAGGGCACTAGGAGATGCTAGGCTTTAACAGTAGGTTTCTTCTGTGTGTGTGTGTGTATGTGTGTGTGTTTCACTTTCTTCCTGTTAATGTGTTCCTCCCTGTGTGTGTGTATATGTGAGCATGCACTCTCACATACATTATCTTCTTTCCTCATACAGGCACACACATGCACCTAGACTGCTCAGAAACTTCTGAGTCTTCAGAAGAACCATCAGTAATAAGTGGAATGAGTGTGTCAGTGCAGAAAAGTAAGGAAGTTTTACGGAACCAGTCATCATTTCCTTTTGAAAATATATGTAGTAATAAAGGGAAGCTGGTTATCAGATTTTTCTCAAAGATCTTTTTATTTTCTCTCTATCTAACCAAGGATGATTTTTTTCCTTTCCTGCAACTTCTTTCTCTGTTCTCACTTTAATTCTGCTTTCCCCTTGTTCTCATGCTACCTATAAGTCATCTTAGCATGACTCTTTGCAAGTGGTTTAGCAGAACCCTCTCTCTGTGTCATGTGTCTGCAACAAAGGGCAGAATGAGCCTACTGGTGCAGTTTCTTCCCCAGGGGTGTATATGACAGAAAGGTGAAGGCTGGCAGTCATAAGGGTGACTTGTTTTTATTTTTCAGAGCTTTGTCATCCTTTCTTTCCTTCATTCCTCCTCTGATCTTCTCACACAAACTCTGCATTTTCCCCTGCTTATCTTTTTTAATAAAACAAGAGGCTGGGGATAAGCTGAGTCTAGAAAAACCTATTGTCACTGATTAGTGTTTTGTCACTGGGCTCGCTGGACTCACCTGGCTCTCTTTTTGGGGTGGTGAATTCTCACTAAGCCTGCTGTCCACTGGTCCTGTGGTGCTGGTGTGTATTCAGTAATCTGCCCCTGGCCTCACCAGACAGTGAGACTGTTGCTCAAGGTTGTTAGAGGTGAACCTTCTCCTCCTTAAGTGTGCCAGGTGATTTATATTCACAAGTATATTCTCAAAAAGAAATAACCTTTCTAGTATAGTAATTAGTTGAAATAGTAGCAGTCAATTATCTTTTTTTCTCCCATCTTTACAAATGAGCAAATTGAGGTCCAAAGAAGTGGATTAAATTGCCTAAGGTTCACATAGTTAGTGCAAGAACTGGGACCCCAAATGCCCTCTGCTTCATGCTTCCTGTGCTCATCTTTATCTTTTGCACCTTTTGTGTTTCTTGCATGGCTTATAATCACGTTTCAAAGTACCCAGTTCTTGGCACAAGGATAAAGTGAATGGATCTCTCTCTCTCTTGCTGGGGGGACTGAAAATTCCAGTAAAATCACACCCATCATTCAGAAGCTGCACATTTTATTTTTATTTTTTTCTAAAGGATGAAGAGGAAGAAATCAAACTGGAGATAAATATGCTGAAGAAATATTCTCATCATAGAAATATTGCAACATATTATGGTGCTTTTATTAAGAAGAGCCCTCCAGGACATGATGACCAGCTCTGGGTGGGCACACATTTCCTTAGCCTTTGTGGGGTTTCCTCTTGGGCTGTATTAAAGGGGCATTAGAGACCTTCCAGAAGGAGGAAAGAGAAAAGCAGAGAAAAAGGGGCTAATATCTGGTGACTTTTTTGGCCTTTTTGGTTGACATTATACTGATTATTTTGTTGTTGATTTTACTTTGTCTGGAAAAGAGTTAAATTTGTATTTCAGGAATAAAATAGCATGTTTTAAAAGAAATGTAACCAAAGAGCAAGGAGATTAGGCACTTGAAAATAAATCAAACTAAAATTAAAATGTTATTTATGGAAGTTAATTAATATGGAAAGTCAGCTGAATACATCTTTCTTTATCACCTGTGAGAGACAAATTGTAAGAAAACAAACTTATGTCAGTAATTTTTAATAATTTTAGTGGTAACAGTTAATTAAAAATAATAAATTCCAGGGAAATTCCTGGGCTGGACACATTCAAGTTTATCTCTTATTAAACACATTTATATTCAAGATGATGAAACTGAGATTCCATCAGAAATATGGTTATCATATTAGTTATGCCAAAGTTCCTGGGCTTAGAAAACAAGAAGATAGATTAATACTTTTCCTAATTTTTAAAAAAGCCATTGTAGAAAATTTGCAAAATTAAGAAAGTACAAGGGAAACAGTTATTTCCTTTTCCATTGTCCAAATCCCATCATTGTTAAAACTTTAGTTCAATTCAATTGCTTTTTCTAGGTATTTTAAAAACATACTTGTGTCCATGCTGTTCAGACATTTAGATATAGTAAATGCTGTAGTTTTAAAAACTATTACTTAAAAATAGCATTTCTCTTTTGTACTATGCAATCAATGTAAAATAGTTTGAGAATCATCATAATTTGAATCTGGCAAATGAGAAACAATGTTAGGGAATCTTTGTATCATATATTTGATAACTGAGCATTGATTAAGAACAAAATAGTCCTCGCATGCCCATATGCTAAGGAGAGAGAAAGAACATTAAGATCCTCTTCAGAAGCTCTCAATCTCCTGGACTGAATTTATATAGTTAGTAAATTTGATGGTGAAATGCTCTCAATAGTCTGAATGCCTCCAAAGTGATCATGCGCCCAGATCTTTAGAAGGGCAAAAGGGAGTTAGACTATGCTTTTCTAACTTGTCTCACATGTGTACTAATGTTCTGATACTTCACTGACTGTTAGGATATGCTAGTTACAGTGTGTCTTTTCTGCCTTATAGCTTGTTATGGAGTTCTGTGGGGCTGGGTCCATCACAGACCTTGTGAAGAACACCAAAGGGAACACACTCAAAGAAGACTGGATAGCTTATATCTCCAGAGAGATCCTGAGGGTAAGGACAAGGCATGGATCTTTTGTTTTATTTTCATTTTCCTGTCCAAAGTATTTCTTTACATTAATTATAACTGTACATGTTGTTCTTTTCATGAGAACCAAGGGCTCTGTATTGCTGGCTGGCTTTGATAGTTTAAACTATATCGTCATTTGGATATAAAGAATCTAATATTCTGGCAAGTATCTAAAGAAAGTAGACTTAACCAAAAAACTTTTTTCTGTATTTCCCTGAATTCATCTTCAAGTGTTAAAAGAAAATCAAAATGGAGAAGAGAAATGATTGCTGTTGTTTTTATGGGAATCCTATGTCTTAGCTTATGAATCAATATTGATGGTGCTGAATGCTGGCTTTCAAAATCATCCTGTGCACTTTGGCATTAACTGTTAGAAATCTCTTGAAATATTTATGAGGCAAGTTCTAGTGTTTAATGTTATTTACAGCCACTTAGAAAGCTGGCTTACGGTCTTAGAGTGAGTTCCTGAACTCCTGTTATTGTAGCTTCTGAATGATTCCTTTTAGTCGCAGAACCATCCTGACAGCATAAGCAGAAAGTCCTTAGTATTTCATACTTGAAAAGTGCCCGTGGGTTGCCAGTGACCTCTCTTTTTTGGTCAGCCAGCAGTTTTCTCTTAACTTACCCCTGTATTACACACTTAAATGACTTGGTTTGATTTCAGTCACCACTACATTTTAAAAATAAAGACTGCAGAGTTAAACTAGAACCTAATTGTTATGCTTCTCTTACTAATAAAAAAAGTTACTTTACTTTTTATTTGTAGATAAATTTACCCCAATTTTTATATTTAAGTTTCATAGAGGACTACTGGTTTTAAAAATGCCATGTAGAATTCATGGAGATAAGTTTTAACTTCTTTTTACTTAGATATTTTACACAGAATAGGAAATTCTGTTAAGAAAACTGGATGTGAGGTTGAAGTGTGAGAACCATCTATTTATAATCATTTTCAGATTTCATTAGTAAAACATCAGGCTTCTCTATCTCTTTACCAGGAGCAGATTCTAAAAGTGGGAAAGTAAGTACCCTTCCCTACACTCCTGTGATGGAGTTCAGTGTTTGTTATATCAATGACTAAATCTCTTAGCCTGGTAGGCAGGGAGGGAGCCCTGGTTAAGAGTTCATCAGGCCCGGTTTGAGTCCTGCCAGTGCTGCTCACCTGCTGTGCACCTGGCGAAGGCGCTCAACTCTCCAGACTTAACTTTCCTCATCTGTTCAGCGTGGGTACCAAGCCTATGAAGAGTGTGCCTTCATTACGAAAATTAAATCGGTTACACAACTAATCCTTGATATTGGTTGACATTATTCTCTGTTACATGCATACACTTACATGTAACTTTCCTGCATGTAATTCCACTGTAGGATTTCTCAAGTGGAGAACTAGGTTTTCGTGTAAATGTCCAAGGCAGAACATGTATTTCAGATAGACAGTTTACATGCTTTTATGTGTACAGGCAAGCATTGTTTAATAAGTATACTTCCCTATTTTACCGCCATTAGTCTCAGGAAACATTAAAAAGCAGCCCAGGTTGTTTGATGCCCCTGTTCAATGAATATAGTAGCTTAATGTACATCTTTTTTAAGATGCAGCAAGTGTTTTCCACCTCACTGAGCATGTGAAATGAGAGTTTCCTTTGTCTACATTTCATCTGGAATAAGAGTTTTTCTTATGACAAAAATCTAAATGAACTTTAAAAAAAGCCTCTGAAAGAGTCAGGGCATCAAAAACTGGTATGTATTTATCACGAAGGAATTCCTGAGAGTCACTTTTGGTAAAGAGAAGACAATGTGGTGGGCAACGGGTGAGCTCTCATGGGAAAGGAGGGCAGCCACCCCCAAGCAGGTGACCTGGGATCTCAAAGAAAAGGCCAGGGATAATGTCTGTAGTGGTAAAACATGTTTTCACTTCTTAGTGGGTGTTAGATTCAGATGCTGCTGTGTTAAGATCCCTGAAAAGGTTGAGTCTTAAGCATGTAGAAAAGCTGTTTTGGGCTGTCCCACTGAAATTCCTGATACCAAAACATTTATGGACAGAGCCAGCTCATTTATTCCAGCTCAATTCCACATTCCTGGTCCAAATGGCATTTTGCTAGAAACCAGTATTTTCTATAGAGTATGGGCACTTATGGCCTTTCATAGCCAATACTGAAGGACAGCCTTTGACTGCTTCTTGTTCTGTGTCCATGAGTGAAATACTTATAGGAAAACCATTCCCTAGTTTTGAAAATTTGATTCATTTGGTCTGCAATGGGTATTTCTGTGTATTTGGACTTGTCATCTCCTAAGAAAGAACGATTGTTGTTTGACTTTTGGCATGAGAGTAGTTCCATCCCTCCCAGGTACTCCATCCAGCAAAAGTATCTTCATTGTTCAGAGTAGTCATGACTCGAGTTGATATTGGTTAAGACCTCGTTAGCCACAACTTAAACAATGTCAGTGCAGAAGCCACCATCCTTCACAGTAGCACAGAGGAGACATTTCTCATGTTTATTGCTTGTAAGAAACAGGAGTGTACCCAAGGCCACATTTGTCTGAGAACACATGGGTACTTATGTTGGTTGCTAAAATAACCCTATAAAAGTGTAAGAAGGGGGTTTGTGAAAGTTGGAGAATAAAAATTGAACTGAAAGTAATAAAAGTAGGAAATATAAAAGAATTAAGGAAGCTGTATATTTTTTTGGTCTCATCTTTTGCTATTCAAAGTTATTTCATGCTGAAAGGGAGGACTCTTCTTAACTAGAGCACTAAGGTACCCTATGTTTTAGTGCTCTTTTTCCCTAGTCAGTGCTTTATGATATAACACTACATATCCTGTGTGGTGGAAGAATACACAAAGCCATCAAATACATTGTGTTCTCTTCCTCAAGCCGACTAGTGAAGGATTATTTAGAAACCCCTGTGCTAGAAAAACAAGTGTTTTTTAACTCAGAGCCAGAAAAAGTTTTGCTAACAATAAAACTCATAAAAAATTAAGCAGGAAAATCAAACCTTATGTTTACTCAGCTATTTTTTAATTGAGTCCTTTCAGAGTGAATAGGTTGCTTATAATCTTAACAAAAGTGAGCTCTAGATTTCTAGCTAAAGATGGAACAAACAAATGAGTTGTGAGAATGGTGCATTTTTATCTTTTAGACCATATTAGGATGCAAAATGTGGTTGTGTTCTTGCTCCACCTTTCATAAGAGACATACTTTTGGGCTTCCTTCCAGATATAAGGTCATCAGAAAGCACCATATGCCCCACAGGGTTTATCTCCTTGGGAAATAAATTCTTGAACAGAAAGCTCCTTTGGCAGAATATTTTATACTTGGGGTAGAGGTGGGATTGATTGACAGTTAGCAGTTTGTCATTGTGTGCTGGGAAAACCAGGCATTGTTCAGGGCCAAACTTTAAACCTCATTGTCACCCTTTGCTTTTCCCCTGGGATGTGGCTAGTTCAAATATATCACAGGATCACCCACTGAAAGATGTGAGGCATTGGAAAGGAACCACCAAGTACACAAATAACATTAAGTTATAGCAGTAAAAGAGCAGATGGTAATCTATAGTGTGTCTTCAAGGGGCAGCTGGAAAGTGGTGATGTTGCTCATGTGGATACCTGACCCATTGGAGTTGGAGGGTGGGTACTTCTTTCTGTCTGTTTAGTGTTATAGGTGATGTCTTCCTGGAAATACACTAAGGTTGAATTTGTATGTGCTAAATTTGGTTCACAATACCTTTTGGTCTACACAATGCACTTTGTCATAAAGGGTATATTCTTGGTTATTTACTTAACAGCAGTAAAGAACTAAAGTTCAGATCTGTCTTCCTATTCAGGGACTGGCACATCTTCACATCCATCATGTGATTCACCGGGACATCAAGGGCCAGAATGTATTGCTGACTGAGAATGCAGAGGTGAAACTTGGTACGTGATGGATGTACCACTGGATCTCATGCTTATACCTGGTGCAGACCAGCAGTAGTTCCTGCCCTGTTTGCATTTAGCCAAAAGTTCAGTCTACTACCACATTTTCTACTTCTGCTCTACTTAACAAGTGGGAATGGGGCATATTGCTTAGCCTGGCTCCACCTCCCTTCTCCCATGCTTCTCCCCTCTGCTCTGTTCTCTGTAGTAGACAGACTAGTGTCTAAATTACATCATGCCATTATCCTGCTTAAAGATCATTAATGGTTTTCTGTTTTACTTTGAATGAAGTCCACATTTCTTACCATGGCTCATAAAAAGCCATGGCCCCAGCTACTTTCAGACCTCATTTCGGGATGACCCTCACTTCTCTCTTCTTCCTGAGTCACTACCTTTTTAACTTCCTTGGAACCTGAGTCAGAGCCTCTGACATACTGTTCCCCAGTTTTGAAGCTCCAATTTTTTTCCTCATCTTCATAGGCCTTCCCTGACCCTCTCATTCATGTTGGGTCTCACCGCTTGTTCCTTCATAATAATGATCACAGTTTATAATTATAAAGCTATTTGTTTACTTATATTTCTGACTCCTTTACTAAAGTATAAGTTCTGGATGTGTAGTGACTAGGACTGATTTATTTTCCAGAGTATTTTTACCCAGCACCTAGCATAGTGCCTTGAATGTAGTAGATTCTTAGGAAATGGATGCATGGATGGATGGAGTTCATAGTGTTTTCCTCGAGATGGTTTTATAATGATTCTTTTATATTTCCATTTTCCCTTACCTAGATCTGAACTTGTTCTCATCCCACTTTCAGAAAATAGTTCTGTCAGATTGTTAAACAGAATTAATTTAACATTGTTTTCTTCCACTAAGGCATCACAGAAAACCTCTTTGTGCTTGTAAGAATTTAGTCCACCTTTCAAAAATTGTAGGCACCAAATCATAGTTGTACTTTAAAAATAAGATCTTCATCATTGCTCTCTTGCATAGTGCCTGCAGTGAGTGATTGGTCATCTGTGGAGGAACAGTCTGCCCAATTGGAAAATCCCTTCAAAGCTAAGAGAGGAAGTATTTGAATCGTTCTCATTCCTAACAACACAGCAAGCTGTGTGTATGCCCTGCATTGCCCCTTGGTGCTAGGCCTGTGACAGTCCTTCAGTAACCACAGGGTGGTGGATTGCTGATGCTGTCCAGGTAGCAGTAACTGCACTGACTGCCTGGCCTGTGAGTCTCTGTCCTCAGGGGGAACATTCACCATGAGAGCTGGCCAGGTGGTATTTTGATGATGACCTAAAGACAGAAGTTGAATCTGTTACCCCTGTGAGTGATATCACACCTCTGTAGGGGAAGCTCAGGGAGGTGACCAGGTCCAGGCCTCCCAGCTTCCAGACTGGTAGAGGATCTTGTTGGCTTCACTCTGGAAAGTTGCTCCCTATCATTGTTGAGACCTTGAGGAGTTGGCATGTCCATGAAGTATTGCTGTTTCAGTTTGCTCTGAACACACCTCTTCCTCACTTTTCTTGTTCTTGTATTTTCCTTGTTTGTTAGTTGTGTTTCACTTTTCCTGTCTCTTCCTTCTAGTTGATTTTGGTGTGAGTGCTCAGCTTGACAGGACCGTTGGGAGGAGAAATACGTTCATAGGCACCCCCTACTGGATGGCTCCTGAGGTCATCGCCTGTGACGAGAATCCAGATGCCACCTATGATTACAGAGTAAGACACGCTTGCTTGCTTGCTTGCTTGCTTGGCCTTCACTGGGTCCCTGCCATTTCTGAGGGATGGGAGCTGTGCTTACAAATTTTATACCCCTTATCCCCTTCTGCTTTCTCAGTGAGGATGACATGGTCACCCTATTGCAGGTGCAACTTTGTCAACATATTGTTTAGATGCTGTCTTCTGTTTCCATTCTGCATCACCACCTGTCTTCTCCTTACTTAGTAATACACTGTTTTCAGGGCAGTCTGGGTCGCTTTGTTGTGCATAGAACTTTTTGTCATGAGCATATTAAATGATTCTGTCCTGTTTGCTGTCCTTTTTATTTTGAAGAATATATTATAATCAGGTATTTATTTTTTTAAAAATATTATCAGATATATAGCAATGGCTCAAAATTGTTAAAGAGCTTTACAGCTTTGATTTGGTACACAAGTGTATTTAAATTATTAGAGTGACCTCTAGGGACATATATCAATAATGCACTTTTTTGATCTTGATGTGTAATGTCCAGGTTTGATCATCAGACTCAGGTTGAATATGTTAGCCCAAACTATATTTTTTAAAGTTCCTTGGTCTTATCTAATGAGTCAGAGTAGTTAATGTGCCTGTTAATAATATTCAAAATTGAGTTCATGACATTCTCCAGCATACCTCAGTATTTATTATAAATACTCAATTAATGAAGTGCAGTTTAAGCCTTTGGTTGGTGCACAGGAATTTTAATTTTTGTATTTGCTGAAGTATTTTAAAGTAGATAGTAGACATTGTGACTTTTCACTTTTTAGTTCATCATTCTATATCTCCAAAATTTGCAAACATTTTCCAATATACTGAAAATACTTTCATACATAACTAAATTAAAATAATTTTTAAAAAGTACAAAATCCAGTTATACCAAACTGTATTTAGCAACATTATCTCAGAGATGTGTGGTCCGTGTTGCACAACACCAGGGAACATAGAACATCTGCTTGTCCTGCCACTGATGCTGCTGCTGAGATTGGTCTCTGGGTCGAGGTGGTAAGGTCGAGGCACCCTTATAGAACAGAAAACTCCATAAAAACAAGGGAGAAATTTGTGGGCCTCTCCTTATTCTTGTAATCAAACATATGTATTTGAACTCTAAATAATTATAGGTTATTTAGAAAACCCTTAAACCGAACAACTCTTAAGTGATTCTTAAGTGTTAGGGTAGCATATAAACAAAAGAATGCTAATGATAGTAATCATCCATTATCTACTTTTTAAAAAAATATTGTTTGGATTTTAAGAAATTGGTTGATAATCATTTATCCATTCATCATCCAGTATTTACTTAGTGCCTACCACATGCGAGTCACAATTCCAGGGACGCAAATGTAAATAAAACAGACATAAATTCTTCTCCTCGTGGACCTTATATTTGAGTCAGAATACAGTTAAAATTCAAAATTTAAAAATAAGAAGAGATTCTGTGTACAGAAAGGCACTTTACTTATTGCTCACACCTCACTAAGTTTGAGGGGAGTATAGGGAGACTCAGCAGCATGACTCACAGTAGTGAGCTGTGGTAGATTTTATTAATTCAGCTGTGGACCTTTTATAAAGAGTGCTTTCTAGCCTTTAACATTTTAACATCTTCATTAAGTTTGAGATGTTAACATAACACATAAGCATAAACATGTATCAGGGCCAGGAGTCTAAATTATTGAATGTTTGTAAAGAAATGAAGAAACACACTGAGCAGCAGAGCATATGGAGGGCAGCTAGAGAGCTTTTACACGGACTCTCTCTGGTTCTTTCATAGATAGGAGTGATTCTGATTAACATCGGATTAAAGGCAATGTTACCTGTATTTTATTATTCATTTGGGAGGTATTCTTACAAATGTGTGTGTGCTTTTAATTCCCTGGAAAACTTCTTTTCAGTTCACATATACATCAAAGAGTGTGTTTATGTCATGTGTGTGAGTAACCGGCATTGTTAGGCTCGTGGCTTCATAACAAATGTGCTGCCCTAACACACTGCTCTGTTTCTGCAGAGTGACCTTTGGTCTTGTGGCATCACAGCCATTGAGATGGCAGAAGGCGCCCCCCGTAAGTAACGTGCTTTATAGCCAGTTGTAATGAGCAACTTGACCGTAGCTTCAAGGCTTCTAAAAAATGGCTTCATTTGTGGATGAAAGAAAGCTGTTCCTGGCGGGACTTGTAGACCAAGGAATCACAAATACAATGAAGCTTTGGATGTCAAGGAATTCCTGGTATACACTATCCCTTTTGGAGATCTCCTTGAGGTCTGTAGGCTACATTATCCTTTACTTGGATTGTGTTCAGGTGTATGACCTGAGATTATGATGACATAAGATAATAAACAGTAATTTTTCTTTTTACAATTTAACTTAATATTCAGTGAAACCAGTCTTAACCCATCAAATTTAAGTATTACTTTTGTTTTGACTTTACAAATAGAGGCAAAACTTTTAATCTGTAAAATGATCTTTTTTGGTATTCCTATGCAATTTTACTTCTGCTTTGGATTAAATCATTGACAACTTCATAAAATTGATTTTTGATCAGGGATGTGGTAGAATTGCAGAGAATAGGAAAAACATAGCATTTTCTGCTGGTTC
>VMDR010008457.1:0-36557 GCA_007922815.1 Macrotus californicus | reverse complement strand
TATGAATATTCTAATTTTAATGTAGAGTTCTGTGCCCTTAAATTTAAAAAAGTACCTGTTATTATTTCTCTGATATAACTGTTTCTTATGTATGCTCTTGACTCTATATCAATTGTTTAGGTACTGGATTAATTATGTAAGTATTTTGTCTTTTCTTTTATAGTTTTAAATTGTATTTTTTGTGCTATACTTTATAGAAAACAACTTTATCTCTCAATTTTACTTGATTTCTAAAAAACAATATTTCACTTTTTCAGAAACATTTTTTTTCTTTAAATATTAAAATTTAAATAGCAGCCCTAGCTGGTGTGGCTCAGTGGATTGAATGCCAGCCTGTAAACCAGAGGGTCGCTGGTTCGATTCCCAGTCAGGGCACATGCCTGGGTTGTGGGCCAGGTCCCCCAGTAAGGGGCACGCAAGAGGCAACTGCACATTGATGTTTCTCTCCCTCTCTTTCTCCCTCCTTTACCCTCTCTAAAAATAAATAAATAAAATCTTTAAAAGAAAATAAATAAAAATAGGGTGATAGTTCTTTATCTTTTACAGATTTATGATTAATGTTTATGAATTAAAACATAATTTTAATGATATATGAGAAACTAAAGCAAGGGACACTTTGGAGGGTAAGGCAGTTCTTTTCCTGTTCTGTACAAGTGCCACATGCAGGAAATGCCCTCCTGGCTTCTAGGTAGACTGGACTTTGTGCTCAGAGATGACCAGGCTGAGCATGAGAAGACTGAGGTTTAAGAAGGGAAACAATCTTGCTTGTCAAAAGAATGAAAACAAATAAGCAAGCAAAAACATTGACAAGGCCCATGCTGAAGAACAGCATTCAAGGTGGTTGCTCTTACCGAGTCTCTAAAGTCAGTGTGAAATGACATCGACTCAATGACATGTAGACTCAAGCTTTCTCTCCACTAAGAAGAGGAATTCTCTGTACCCTGAAAGCCCCTTAGGATAATTAATTTTCCTGTTTGGGTCACTGAGAGGTAGTGACAAAGATGATAGCTCTTGGACCTAGGGCTTGGCATTTATTTGAGCACAATCTATGGTCTATATAGAGATTGGTTGTTGAAGTAAAGTTGCTTAATCATTACAAACGGGATAAGGGCCATGTGAGGGCACATGCTAGATAATGGAGGAGGGTAGGTCAATTGTAGTCATTCATCAGAGCAAGCTAAACAGAGTGTTCTAGAAGGATATGCTCCCGTCTCCAGCCACAGTTTACATAAGTAATGAATACTGTCCATGTTAAAGTGAAAGGGACTCCACCAGTGAATGGAGCATGGAATGGTATAAATGTAAAATTACCAAGAACAGCAATCAAGGCTACTCATTGGATCAAAGATTGCCGTTTAAGTTTTAGCTCATGAAAAAGCTCCAAAGGACAATACTTGGGCACAACATCCCCATTCCAGGTCAGAGTTGCAGAAACAGTATTAGGATAGTGAAGTAGAATTATCAGGTATTAGAAATAACAGATGAAACGCACAGCATGGAGCCAGAGAATATTCTGAGGATTAAGTTTATTTAAAGCAGTCAGATGCCATTTAAAGATCCTGGCATCTATCTTCCTTCATGATATGCTCTTTATGCACTTTGTTTTATGTTTTACCGTGTGGAGATCATTCTCCTTGATAAATAAAATGGGAATAAAATAAGAGATGAATGAACCATTCTGTCTTTGCTGTCATTTTCAGCAGCACCTTATCTACCCTAAGCCATGTTATTATTCCAGCTCTGAATAGAGTAAAAAATCACCATTTTCCTGAATCCAGTATTTTTTTCTTGGTTTTTACCTCCTTCTAGTTTTTAGCTTTCCATGCGAGCTTCTCAAATATACAAAAGAATGTTTTGTATATCGCTTATTTATGTGCCCCTATTTTTATTTTTGGTGCAGATCTTATAGGATGTAAGTTCATCTAGATGCACATCTATACAATGTGAATTCATCAGATAATTCCCTTTGTGGCCACTCTGCTGCAGTAGGGGACAATTGAAAATACAGAGGGGAAGTAAGAATATATGTAATGAGCTAGTGTTTTCCTCTTCCCTGAAATGTAGATAGAAATTAGCAAATTTGAACACTGCTATAAAGAATAAAAGATCAGTATGCAACTGAAGAACATAAAAGTGAATTTGGTTATCACTGCTGCCTCTAGGAAGGTTTCTGGAAACACAAGTGATAAATAGGAGACAAGGAGAAGGAGTCAAAGTCTCACTACTGGTGGAACAGGCAAACACTACATGGCAAGACATTGTGTCTATATTACATGGTACTGGTGCTCATACCAGACAGCTCAGAGAAAGTAGATTAACGATTAAAAAGCCCATGTTTCTTCCTCAAAGCTATTAATTCCAGGATGACATGGTTATGTTTCCCTAAGGTTCCTGCCCTTCTAATTCTACTGAACAATGTTTGTGTTTATTACAGTGAATTATGAGAGATTATTATTTCCTCATCTTTATGAAAGGCAAATTTGTCAGCAAGAACAGTCAGAAAAATGCCACACTAGACTTTGAAGATGTAGATCTCAAATAGATATATTTATGCACTTATATTCAACAAGTGATACATGTGTGTCTTAAATTCTATGTACTAGAATGACAATATCATTGCTCTTGTGTAATTTATAGTCTAAAAAGTACAAACATTACACAAATATTATTGAATGAATTATCATTGTGTTCAGGACATTAAGGAAAAGGTAAATATGCTATGAATACACTTGACAGGAGGACCTAAGCTTAACTGAGTGATATTTTAGCCGACCCAACTGATGGATGAATAGAGTAGTTGTAATAAGGGAAGAGGGGGCACTGTAGTAAGAAAGAGTAGCTATGAGAAGATCGTGAAGCAAAGGGGAGCATAGAATATTCCAGGATTGAAGGAAAGTTCCTGCAGCTGTAGAATATGACATGGGAAAAGCTCAAAAAAACTAGGAAGGTGTCACATCAAACAAGGTTCTAGTTTCTCTGAAAACAGCCTGTGTAGAAGAAAGCATTTGGGATTTACTTTAGTAGTAACTGGGATTTACTTAAGAGTTTTAAGGAGGAAAATGTCCTGAATGATTTATCTCAAAAATATTGCATAAGTTACTGTGGAAAGAGAAACGTGAGAGAGATCAACTAAGCAGCTGAAAAGAGGAAATATGATGCTAAGGTGTAGATAGGATGGTGGCGATGGAGACTGCTTATATTTAGACTATTGGACTGCAATGATGACAGAGACAATGGCTATTATTGGAATGAGAGGAAGGAGAACTGAGTATACCTTAGATCTGCTTAGTTCTATTTACACTGAGTAGACTGAAGACCCCCTAGTAGATGAAAGAGTGGAAACAAAAAGATGCTGTTGGGCAGAAAATGGTTAACGTGGACTGGTAAAGAGAGGAGAAAGTTTGAGAAGGTGTAAAGAGAGAAATGAAAGAAACATTTTGAGGTAATTACCATGAATGTAATACACACACACAAATACTCATATTCTCATAAATATTTCTCTCTGTCTCTCACCCAGCCTCCCTTCCCCTATCTCCCTTTCTCTCTGCCTCTCTCTCTTTCTCCCTCCTTCTTTCTTTTTCTTTCTTTCGTTCTTTCTTTCTTTCTATTTTAGCATGTTTTTATGTGGTTTTGAGAAATTGTAGTAAAGCTTTTTAAGCTTATTAACTTTTTCAATGAAAAACTGTGTGCTGAGACTGGACTATTAAGGCAACTGAATTTTATTCAGGTTACAGATAAAACTGGATGGCTGCTTTGATTTGAATTTTAATGGAGAGAGGATTGTCAAGTATAATGCTCATGTTTCTTATTTAAATAATTGCAAAGATAGTAGTATCTTTCACTGAGAAAAATAGAAAAATATTTGAAAAGTTCTCTGTCTGCCACCCATGCCCTATAACTTAACTTCCTTGTTATCATTATTCAGATCTATATTAGAAAAACTATAACCATATATTTTGTTTAGTGATTTTTCTGTATCATATCATCTCACAGTGATATAACCTTCTTTTTCTTTTCTTTTCTTTTTTACTTAACTGCCAAAGTGCTTTCTACAGTTCTATGTTAGAGGAATTCGAAGGTTTCTATTCAGGAATACAATAGGTTCTTTGATTACAGTGCTATTTCTTCATATCCTTTACTTAAACAATTTTTTTTAAGTCACAACTTTCATTTGTCATCTTCTTACCATTTTTCTGGCCTCACTAAATTTCAGTGACACTTTCATCATTTCATTAACATTTTTATGTCAAATTTCAAATTCATTCTTTGGATAAGTATGCAGCGTACTGTTATAGATTATCTTTATTTTTCTGTTCCTTTTTCATTTCATTTATTTCCTTTTTTTTCCTTCAACAAAATCTACTGAGCATCTGCTACATATAAGACATTGTTGAATCACTAGTATTATGAAAATGAACAAAGATTGTTTTCATAAATCAGCATTCTAGTCAGGAAGGGGGAGGTAGAAAGAAAATAAATATAAAAATAGTAGGTGAAGATATATGCTATTCAGATAAATAAAACAGGGTGATATCATGGTGACTGGGAAGCTACTTTAGATTGCCTAGCAGGTGGCATTTAAGATGATACTGAAATAGGCCATAGAAAACCCTGTCAAGGTCATGAGGGAGAGCACTCCAGGCAGAAGAGATAGATATGAGAATGGCTTCAGATGAGAATGAGCTTGAGTTGTATAAAGAAGAGAAAAAGGATAAATATGACTGAGTCCTAATGGGAGGGGATGGAGTGGTTAGAGACAAGGTCAGCACACAGAGAGCTGTATGAGCCAGGGTCATGGGTATGAGTATTTGTCAAGTTGGTGGCACTTCCTGAGAACAGTTTGAGCAAAAGAATAACATGGTCTTAATTACTCTTTTAAAGAAGCCCATCTGCTGGCCTTTTGGAGAGTGACTTGAACATGAACTCATGGAGGAACAGGAGGCCAGTAGATGTTTATTTTGAGAATCCAGATAAGGTTATTAATTTCTGAATTAGGGTGATAGTGGAGGTTTAGGGGCATGAACCAATTTTAGAAATGCTTTACAGGAACAATTGATGAGATTCATTAGAGAGAACATGCTGAGTTGAGTAAAAGAGAGACAATGAGGATAACCCCTAGATTTCTGTCTTGTGTAATGGAGTAGATAGTGACCACCTCCCAACCAAAAATGGAAAGTGTTTGGTTTGGGGAAGAATTTTTCCATGAAAATTTAGAAGTTGTCCTTTTTTTCTGTTTTGGCTATGTAAAGTTTGAGATGGGTATTAGACATACATGTAGAATTTTAAAATACTGGTTGGATAATCTAGTCTGAGGTTTAAGAAAAGCCCAGAGATAAAGTTTTTGCAGATGGTTGTAGAGATACAAAGTAAGCTGTGAGAATAGGTGATGTCAGTCAACCAGGTCACCCAGGGAGAGTGAATGAAGATGACACTATGAAGGAAAGATCCTGGAGCACACCAACCTTTCAAGATCTAGAAAAGTCATAGAAACCTGAGATGATAGAGGCTAATAAAATACATGAAAACTGTAGGTAGGGGGACAATGTGTTCCCATTGTGGAAGCTGATGAAAAAAATGTATTTCAAAAAGATGGGATCTTTCAATTATTTATTGCTGTCAATAAATCAAGTAATAGAAAAACAGAAAAGGAAGTAATAGTACATGCTCTATGGGACATGAATGATGTTCTAAATAGACAGCCTGTGTTTTTTGGGAAAATTGCTCTGTATTTTCTCATCTATACTAAAAACCTTTGTCCTTGACTCAAGTTCTCTTCCACTGATGGTTTAGTTAATTATTGTTATTGTTGTTGTACATAAGAATTAGCTACAAGATAATCCTCAGGATACTAATTCTGCTCAGAGTAGTAATCATCCCTGCCAATTTCTCCTATTTCTTTGGTTTGTACTCCTAGAGGAGTCAACAGAAATGAAGAGCAGCTGGTGGGGCTGACCAGTCAGGATGAATTAGACTTTTCTACTTTGGCTTCATGGAGAATAGTTGCATTTAGGATCACAAGATTTAATCAGACAGAATCAAGAATGAGTCCCATTTCTGACACCTATTGTGAGTCCTGGGGTCAAACTACTACACCTACCTAAGTTAAGATCCTCAAATGCAAAGTAGAGCCAAGTAAAATCTACCTCTTAGGGCACATGTAGAGATAAAATGAGACAATAAACACTAAGTGCTTAGCACAGTGCCTGGCACATGGTAAATGCTTCATAAATGTCAACTACAACTACTGCCAATAAAAATGATGACTGCGATTTCAAAAATGGCCCATGAATTGTGGGGAGAACAGGAATCAGAACAGAACAGCATGAAGTACTGTGGTGGGTGGAATAACAGGGCAAATAAAGGAGGATCAGGGGAGAGAAATCCATTTTGACTGAAACACAGGTTACTTGAAGAGCCAACTGACTTCAGAAATCTTATTTAGTCATGTCTTTGTTTCTCAGGGAAACCACAGAAGAGGCATGGGTTTGTCTCCCAACCTTCAGAACAAAACTCCCAGTGAAACTCATTTCTCATATCTCTAAGGAATGCCTACTCAATAATCAGCTTTCCTTGTGCTGTATTTACAGGTCTGCTGCAGCCCTCCGAATTCTCTCCCAACGTGACCACCGTGCAGTTTCAGTCTCGCTCCCTTTCCTCTCCACATTGTCTAAGTGCTAATAATAATAATTCAATTTAATAACATCCATCCTCACAGAGTACTCAAGCCCATCCAGTCCTCAAGGACAGCTAACCTTCCCAGATGCACCTCTCAGCTTCTTTATCACACTTGAAACACAGCATAAACTACATCTTCCCCAGACCTTGTCATAAAGGCTGAGGCCGACACTGCAGGAATGAAGTCAGGGAAGTACAACCTTGAACCATTTTATCTCCTCTCCTTTCTGCCCTCTTCCTCCCCCTTGCCTTTCCCCCTTCTCTTTGACCAATGCTTTTCCTTAGCAGCCAGAAAGAGAGGGAAAAAAATCTTAAACTGTTGTTCCCAAAGGGGTCTCGTGGAATGGTTCACTTTCTGTTTGGCAATTGAAGCCCAATCTAATATGAATGATACTCAGCATTGATAGCTGCCTCAACAGTCATTAATTTGCTAATAGAAATTGCTTTTTGATAATGCAGGTCAGGATGATGGCCTCCGGTTTGTAGATAAAGAAATTGAAACATGAAATGTTAAATGTCTTCTATGCAGTGGCTGTGCTGGAAATAAGTCAGAGAAAGGACCCACTTAACGGGCATTCAGCTCTCTGAAACCTTAGCTTCCTGAAATATATGAAAAGAAAGTACCGTATTTTGCTGTGTATAATGTGTACCTTTTTGCCCCAATTTTTTGAGGGAAAAATAAGGATGCACATTATATGTGGGTGTAGTGAATACATGCCATGGGTATAATAATGAATACAATAATCCCATGTACAATGCTCACATAAAATGTGGGTGCTCATGGTACACAGCAAAATATGGGGTAAAAGGTGCATATAATGTTTATGAACAGCCAAAATAAGTATAAGAAAATGTGGTTAAAAACACTCATGCACTTGATTCACGTAATCGTGCTGGATTCATTTATTCTCAGTTGACACCCAATTCTATTAACATTGTATATTTTGCTTCCCAGTATATTAAAAGTAAAACCTGAAAGAAAAAAATGGTTTTAAGTAATAGTTGAAAATTATTAAGTACAAATTATAGGCCAGAAATTATTATTGTCAAAATTTTATTTTCATTACGTGAATATTATTTTTCACCACATCATGGATGAGAAGACTAAGATGTTGAGAGGCTGTCTCCCATAAACAAAGTCACACAATAGGTTCAAGAAAAAGACAAAATGTAACTTCTGTGTTTGTGACTCCTCAGTCTATATACATATTTAAAAAACTAGGGTAATATCTACTACATGAAATTGTTTTGAGGTCACGCATGAATGTACAATAAAGAGCTGTAGTAAATAGAAAAGATCTTAGTTTTACAGAAATTCCTAGGAAGGGAGTACAATTTAAGCTGTACTTAGTGCCTTAATGAAAATTAACTGACAGCCAGTGAGAGACAGGCCAGACAGGGCAGAGGAGAACAGGGTTAATACAGGCTGTGTTCCTAAGCCCTCTTAGTGCTGAAGCATTTGCTCTGAAACTACGTATTTCCACTCATTCCCTTCTTACCAGGGTGGAATCTGCAACATGAGATTGTAGACTTAGATTGTTTAAGATTCAGTATCACAGCTCTTGGCATCCTTCCACAGCATTGCATGGTGTTCTCAGTTCACTGATAGCTATACACTACCCAGCCCAGGACCACCAACTGATGCATAAAGACGATCTTCCAAAGGGCTTGGAAGAAGTAATGCCAGACAGCTGTCAAATTGGGAAATGGCTGTTGGAGTCTTTAGTACTTTCTCATTTTCTCCTCTCATTTGATTTCTCTATTACAGTTTTCTACCTCCAGAGATCTTATGTTTTTTTACTTTCTACCATTATGTCCTATATTGACAACGTACCTGATGATTTTTGCCAAAAACCTGTCTATCCTTATTGAAAAGGAACTGCTTATAATTCACTTTTAAGAGCAGGGGGCGAATTTATCCCTATGCATTGTAGTGGATGCCATGGTATGTGATATGCAGCTCAGACCCTTGCATCACCTTTAAGGAGTAAAGCACTCTTTCTTTCAGGTTGTGAGAATGTTGGCAGCTGACTACCTTCTCATGAATTCCTCTATGGGAATTGCCTTGACTGGAAGAGAGTCACTTTGACCAAGGTCATCCCAAGAGCATCCCAAGAGCATCCCATAGCCGATGACCTATCTACATGAGCATATAAAGTCCTGGCTCCTTTGTCTCCATGTGGGAAAATCCTGAAAGGCCATTCCAGGTCAGGAGCTCTCAGAATTGTGTATGCATCAAAGTTATCTTCATCCTCTATCCAGTTCTGCATCCTTTAGTCTTTCATAGGCATGGTCTCTGAGATACTGGAATTAAAATGTATTCAAGTATAGGTTTGCTTTTCTTGCCTTGCAGACCTGACTCATCACTTACAGCTCAGGACTTGCTTCCCATGTTGTTTTTAATGCAACAGTAAACACTGCATTGGACCAAAGGAGAGTCTTTACAACAAGGATGGCAGAGTACCCATGAAAATGGAGGGGACCTGTCAGTCCTGTCATATTCCATGCCACCCAGAAGATGCTAGAGTGATAAACTAGTAGCAACTGAGGTGCCAGCTTAGAGATGGGTGCCATCTTCTCGGACACATCAAGGATTCCAATAGGTAATACCATGGGTCTGAGATGTAAGAAGCAGAGCTAGGAGGGACTCAATTGTTATCAGTCTCAGTGACTCACTTGGGAAGTTTGTTCTTTCTACCCCTAAAGTTGGGCTCCATAAGATTAGAGGTCCTAGTTCACAGAAAGAGATGTCTTCTAACAGGGGAAAATGATGAATATCATGAAACTTTAAGCTATAGCTTCCAGCCCATCACTTCAGCTTCATTGCTCTAACAGATCTCAGGTTGGCAAGACAAGGGTTATAAACTCTGATCATCAGGAAGGGAAAGGGATGCTGTTGCACCATATAAGGAGAAAAGAATGTGTTGGGTACCGAAGTCTTTCACTTGGGAACTTGCTGGTACCACTTGGCTCAATTTTGATGAGCATCAGTTGCAGTCTTAAGGCCAGCAGTAATGGCAGTCCTGTCTCATCCCACTAAACTTTATCTTATGCTTCCACAGGAAAAGGGGCACACCAGAGAAGATTATTACACAAAGTGTATCTGAGTGCAATAAGGGATTAATTAGGGTAAATTATAATGGATGCTGTGGTATTCTGCCCAGATCCATAGTCATTGAGGCACAAGCACTGATTCCTCCAGATGCTGGAAATGTTAGCTGTTGACAACCCTCAGCTCAGTAGCTTTCCTACCTACAATCTGCCTCTGCTGAGGAGAATAACCTCATGCAAGGGCACACTCTCTTCTCAGAGGCATCTCCAGTGTCTGGTACCTAGATGTTCCCCACAACTGTATCTCCTGAGAGCCCTCCCCAGTAAATCTGATGTATACCAATCTTTGTCTCAGAGTTTGTTTTCAGGCCAACAAACAAAGTGCAATATGTTTGCCCTCTGAAAGGAAGTTTGAACAGAGGAGGAGTCTCCAAGTATCCCTACCTTCCCAGAGAGAGATATATTTGGGGAAGGGGGTGGTTCAGGAGGCCATTAAATCATACTTTGCTATTCTAAATGCAGTCCAAAGACTAGCAGCACCAGCATCCCTGGGAGTTTGTTAAAATGCAAACTTTCACCCCATCCCAGACCTACTGAATCTCAATATGCATTTTCCAGAATTCCAACATGCCATGTGTGTGTGTTAAAGTGTGAGCAGCCTGGCTATCAAGCCATGTTGTTTAAATTTTTTTAATTGCACGTTTCTATCATTAAAAAGAACATGAGCATGTTCACAATATTTATAGTATTATACATAGTAATATAACAATTTTCATTGTTTATTAAAATTTTACTGCTTATATGTGATAATATATGACATAAAGACTGTGAGATATTTACAACTTACAACTATATGTATACAATTATACTAATATGTCATAAACATTCACAAATACAGAGACTGAAAAGAATAATGCAAAAAGAGTAAGGACGATTCTATAGTTCCCTCCCTCTCCTCAGTAGATTGTCACTCATCCCCTTGGGTTTGGGGGTCTCTCTATGGGAGATTGCTACTCTATATGCAGACACACCTCAATCCTATACATTAGTTAAGGTCTTAGGAGAGGGGTTAATGGGAATCAGAATTAAGAAGAGTTAAGGACTGCTTTCTCTCTCAACTGGGAATGGAAAGAAAATCAGAGTGATGTGAATTGGCATAGAGTGGGGATGGCAACTAAAATTGTCACCACTTCAAATAGCTTCACAGCTTCAAGGGACAGAGGAAACTTTTCCCTTATTGTACAATCAATGTGATTCCAATCCAAGACATTCACCAAATCTGTCCATTTTTCACATGGGATACTTGCTATTTGCAGGTATCTGATTGAATTTTCAGCAGCTGCTTAGCAGGTCATTTCATTTGTCAGGGAGATGAAGGTAATGAGAATTTATCAGTCCCCAGTTCAGATTCGCAGCTGATGTGTCACCATGCATTTCTATAAATATTACTCTTATTTACTTAGGATGCATTTCAAATTAGCAAGAGATTACACAAACACACTTTATGTGCATATATGTGTATTATATTTATATATATACACATATACATATTTTATACACATGCATACATTACATATCTGTACCAGGGTTATAATTCTATTCCTCCTTTCTCTAGCATGCCAAGATGAACCAATACAGCGAAGCTATGTGTGCCTGAATCAACATCTTCAACGATAATTGCATTAATGCTGAGGCTTGGGAGGTTGGTATGGAATCTGTTCAGGACCCCTGGCGTGGGAGCTGAGCACCATTGTTCTGCAGAGAAGAAAGCACCCTATAATTTCACTGAAAGTAGAAGGGGAGCAAAATGATATTGCTTAGAAAACGCACAAAGTAATAGCCACGGTGTCAGCTGCCTTGTCAGCCTTTCTGTTAGCAGTGGAATGTTACATGAGAGTGAAAAAAAAGTCTCCCTCTAAATGCAAGACAATTAAAATATCCGAGTGAGTCAGGAGCAGGAGGTCTCGAGAAGAAAGCAAGCGGCTTTGTTTCCCAACAAAAGAAGCAGTGCAGGAACTGATACCAGCAAAATCCAAGACAATTCAATATTCTGGATGGTGGTCAGAGGACACTGTTCCAGAACATCCTAACTGGAGAGCCCACCGAGTAGTCGCTGGTGAAACATTTCCTTAAACCAAGTTTCTGTTCCAAACTCTATTAGGGATGTGTCGATGGAAAAATTATTTTCATTCATGATGGCTCTTCAAGTTCACTTTTTGTCAGTCCCCTTCAACCCCATACACAGGTAATGGCAATGAACTTACAGGAAGAGAATCCATGAGAATACAAATGAAAAGATATTAGTCAAATGTCCCTCTAGGCCTGCTGTCCTGATGACAGAAACAAAATGTGGTGTCCAGAAGCTCGGCTTTTATGATGTAAAAGGGACTCAGATCACTTCACTCAGTATTGGGTCTGGGACCATTCTTAGCGCTGGAAGTTTTATCTGCGCTGGTATTTCCTTCCTCAGAGAAAGTTTAAAAAATCAATTCCAGAATTGCTTCTTGGAATTATTCTTTTTCTAAAAGCTCTAGGACTAGGAAGGTGAGAGAAAGGAACAGCCCCATGACATTGAACTAAAATGAGCTGAACTTTGGCTCTGTGAGTAGATCTCCAGTGTAACCAAAGCAAAACCATAGAAACACTTTAAAATACCTAACTTGGGGCAAGGAGCTTAAGGTATAAATGCACACAAATAACCCCAAACTTTTTATACAGCACAAGCTAGCTCTTAAACACAAAAACCAAAGCCTTCCATTTAAAATGAGCATACAAAGAAAAATTAAAAAAAAAACAAATTAAAAATCCCAACAGTAAGTATGCCAGTCAGAATAATTAACATTACAAAAATATTCATTTTACATTAAATAGTTTTTAGCATTTGACAAACCCTTTTATGTTTTTACTCAGCTGTTAGTCTGTTTTTAGTATGCTGGAGGTGTTTAAAAGATATTGACAACATACCATTTATGTTTTAAAAATTAGGAAAGAAAATAGAAAAAAATAAGGTCAGAGGTATAAGAAAAATATCAATTAATAAGCTTGGAAATAAAAATATGGTCATTCAAATAAAAATTGCACTGCTCTAAGAGTAGAAGACAAGTCAGTGGTTTGGAAACAGTACGGAGGACAGCATTCAGCATGCAAGACAGAGAGAAAATGTTGAGATTATATAAAAGAGGAGTTGAGGAGAAAATCTTCATGACTTAGGGATAGGCAAAAGTTCTTTAACATGATATCTAAAGCACATTCCTTTAAAAAATAGGTAAAAATGGAGATTATATTTAAAGCTTTTGATTTAGGGAAAAAAACACTAATAAGAGAATGACAAAACATATTGCAGACTAGAGGAAAATATTTGGAAATGTAAAATGCAAAAAGAACTCTCAAAATTTGCAGTAAAAAACAATAAAACAAATAAAAACTGGATGAAAGTCTAGAATAGACCCTTCACCAAGGAATATATTCAAACTATAAGAAACCACATAAAAAGGTTTTAATCAATAGCTATTAGAGAAATGTAAATTAATGCCATGATGAGATACCACTGCCCAGGTAGTAGGGTGGCTTAAATCCTGAGGGATTTCCCCAGGCTGGTCAGCTACAAGGACTGGCCGTGACCACTGACCACCAACCTCCACCCGCTGTGAAGGATCAGCTGTGCAGGGGCAGAATGGTGGTGCTCCGATGGGATCTGTAACAGTCCACTGGGTGCATAGGCTCTGGGGTTTTCTGAGTGGTACAGGCCAAGGTCAGCCCCCACCTGTGTTTTTCCTGGGGCCAACTGCATGAGCTGTAAAGCAATCTGCAGATGGATGCTACTTGTGCTGGGTTTGGAGGTTCCCAAGTGAAACCAAGCTATGAACCTAGGTTAGCTGCTGCTAGTGTCAGGTTTGGAGCAAGAGGTATAGGTGCTGGAGGTTCACTGAGGCTGGCTGTTGCTTGATAGATAGGACTTAGGAAATTGTGAAGCATGACCCAAGACCAATCATTCATAAGAAAAGCCACTATTATCAGCTTGGGTGGGCCCATAATTTGGATGGGATGAAGTCTCAGGGAATCTCCAGGGAGGGGAAAATAGTGTTAGCCAGGATGATAGAATCTCAGCTATGACACCTGCCTGCCTCAGTGTCTCTTTTGGGGGAGGGTTCAGCAAAGGGACAATGGCCTCTGCCTGCCTTTTTGTCTGGGAGAAAGCTGTCCCCCAGCTCTTGCCTTGATGCCAGACACATCAATTCTCACCTGTATGTTAATAATGCCTTTCAAGCTGCTACCCCGGTGCTGGAGCTCAGAGCGGGTGAGTCTGAGTAAGTCTGTGTGTGGGTTCTTTAAGGGGAACTGCTTGGGACTCCAAAATAACTTCTTGCAGCCATAGGTTTTTGGAGCCTAAGTTATGGGAACTTATCCTTGTGGCATTAGAACACTTAGCTGGGGGGGGAGCGGGGGTCTGGTGTTGGGTTGGGACTTCTTGCTCCTGAGATATCCCTTCTAAATTTTTATCCACCACATGGGGGTATGGTACCAGCTTGTTCTGTATCTCCACTCCCCCTACCAGCCTAGATAGATGTGGTTTCTTTAATTCTGTAATTATTGGACTTCCATTCAACTCTATTTCTGATGGTTCTGAGTGATGGTTGGTTGTAATTATTTTTAAGATTTTAGTTATTTATTTTAGAAAGGAAAGGCAGGAGAAAGAGAGGGAGAGAAATATCAATGTGTGGTTGCCTCTCACGCGCCCCCCACTGGGGACATATGCCCTGACTGCGAATCAAACCAGGTGACCCCTTGGTTCACGAGCCAGTGCTGAACCCACGGAGCCACACCAGCCAAGGTATAGCTGCAATTTTTATGTGGTTGTGCGAGGAGACAAGTCATGTTTACCTACACCTCCATCTTGACTGAAAATCTAGAAGTGGAAAGTCTTGATAAATCAATAACAATTATTAAAATTAAGTGTAGCTATATATTTTCCCCCTGAAAGCTAACAGTTCCACACATGTTACAGCTGAAGCATATTCGGTGTTTTAGGATACAGATACGTGTCATGTTACTCTGTGAACTTTCCTGTGTGAAATATTTCAAAACTAAAGAAAATTGAAAATAAATGAAGTAAAGGCACTATGATTGGAGCACAAGACATGCATTTGGGTTCTGCCTCTGTTCCTTGCTCAGAGTGGTATAAGACATTTAACATGCCTGAGGCCTGGTTTTCTTTTCTATTGTGAGGGAAATATAAGGTAATATATATGAATGTGCTTAACACATACATGATATATGTTCTGTGAGCATTTCTGAACCTGATCAGATAACCTAAACACAAGAGGCCTAGAATCTAGCAATGGATCTTGTTATAAGACACCAGCAAAAAGACAACCAATACTATAAGATGGTCCTAAATCACGTTTGTTTTGAGTTTGTAGGAATATCAGTTGAAAGCTATTTGTGGAATATGAATGAGTGAAATGAGAAATAGCTCATTGTTCTTAGAATATGAGCCAATACTAAATTCTAAAACCCTGAAACTCAAATTTCAAATTTTTGTATTCTACCTGCATTAGCAGGGATGGAATATTTAGAAAGTGCAATACTGCTCACACCCTGGCCAGAAGGCACTTGGATGTGTGGAAGTTACTTCTCTGTGTCACTCTAAAAGACTAACTGTGTGTAGATTATAGAGCCCAAGATACCAGAGACCTAAATAGCTTTTGTCACTGAGGACCCAAAGAAAGAACCAGGAAGTGACAACGTGAAGAAAGAAAGCTTCAAATGTACAAAGACAAAAAAAAGGTGGTAGGTAAAGCCTGTGTGGCATGGTGAGGAGATGGCATTTGTGTCACTTTAAGTTTCTATTGGAATTGTCCAAAGCAGGAATGGGGTTTTGTGTCGTGTCATCCATTTCCCCTGCTAACTTCCTGAGATGAAGCTATACAGGGATCGAGGACAGATGATCCTCAAGATCCCACTCAAGCCTATCAGCGTATTCTCTGAGCAGGTGCCTGTACCTGCAACCCATTCCTTCTGTAGGCCAGGGACCTCTGAGAATAGCATATAGAAGATGTTCACCCCCATGGCCACCAATTGTTCCCTTAAGCCATGAGCCACTCTGAAACAAGCTGTTGATCACAGGGAGGGACACTTATAAATGTGATCACATCCCCCCATTCATGATCCAAAAATTATTTGATAATTTGGGCGCTCTGACAATTGATCCAAAATACGACTTTCTGTGAATATGAGCAGAAGTGGTGTTTGAATGTCTCAGTGATCTGGACATTTAGGAAACAATGTAAGGTGAGGGATTTGTGCTTTGTGATAATGAGCCTCCTGAGGCAGGGGTCATGTGCTGGACCTCTCTAGTTGTGGTGGAATGGAGACAGGCTTCACACAAGTGGCACTTCGGATGCGACAACTCAGTCTATACTACCAGCGACTGCACAGCTGCCGTCTGCGGGTGTGGTGCCACTTTCACTGTTACATCTCAATCTTGTCAACCTTTGTACAGACCAGATGACATTTTTTTTTTACAATTGATATTTAGTACATGAGAAATTTTAGAAACAGAAAAATTAAGTAATTTATCTAAGGTCACACAGCAGGTATGAGGTAACAGTGCTAAGATTAAATTCTGATGATCTAATTTCACCATCTACGCCAGCCCTTCTCTGAGCCACCAAAACATTGGTTCAGGGAGTTCACTTGCCTGGCAACTGTCTGTCATTATCATAGAAGTTCTATGTGTAAATATTGTCCATATACATAGTCTGCTATTTCTATTCAGATGGGTGAGTCTATATTCTACACTTCTATAGCCTGGCCTATGCCCCAAAGTGAAAAGACAATCACAAATGACTATTTTGTGGGTGTGAATTCTGTGCCTTTTCTTTCTAGTGTCAGTAGATTTATCTTGCTTACTTATGTTTCATTTGGGGATGGCGCTAAAAACACTGTATGTAGTAATCAGTGGCATGGCAGGTATTGGCTTAGCAGCGCCCTAGGACAAGAGATGCATGATGAAGACTATATTCCTCAAAGGCTGTATGAGTGAGAATCAGTTCTCTGAAGGGTGTCACTATCTGTTGGAGAAAGTCGTACAGAACTGAACTGACCCCAGCAGCACCTAAGATTTTCTCTAATTCTGCCTCTCAGCCTTCAGTGATCCATCAACAGGGTACCTTCTTCAGTGTCCATGCCTGCGTGTTCTTGTGCCTATTGCCAAAGCCTCTGGTACAGGGCCGGTTGCTTCCTTTTCCAGACAGCATCCTGACCTTGATGACAGTGTGCACATTTACATGAGCCACCACAGCATTTCTGTTCTCCCTCACCACTGTTCTGTAATTTGAAGAGAAGTTGCTGAGAAAAGAAAACAGGCTTTGCAAATGGCAGTAATGTGGGTGAATTCCATTTCTGACTCTCACTACTTATGTGACCTGATGTAGAGTGGCATATGCTATGAGATCAGACAGATCTGGTTCAAACCCAAGATATTTTATCTGCTTGTTTTGAAAACTTGAGCAAGTGACTTATCTCTCTAAACCTCACTTTCTTCACCTGTAAGGGAGGATAATATGAATTTCACTAACTAGCCCACAGGACCACATACCATGCATAGTTTGCAGAAGGGTGGCTAGAATGCTCTAAATGTTTGATAAATGGTCGCTTTTACTGTGAAAATGTATATAAAGCACCTAACTCAGAGCCCAACACCTAGTGAATAACCCTGTCTACTTCATTTCCCCACCTGCTTCTGAAGCATGTCTTCAGTATTTTCTCGGCATTCAGTGTCTAATTCTGGACACGATGATCGCTGCTTTAGTGGGCTTCCATGGCCCGCCTCTGACTAGGTCAGCACCTCACGCCTCTCTCCTGCCCCAATATTTCTCTAGCTGCATCTTCCAGAGTGAGCTAGTAACTGAAAGCCTTCCCCATTATTTGAGTCATAAGGAACTAACTATACAAGACTCTTTCCCATGCATTTTCAGCATTTTTTCTTCCTTTTTATTGGTGGCTGGTTCTATGAGTTTCCTATGGCTTCATAACAAATCGCCACGAGTGTGGTGGCTTAAAACAACATGAATGTATTCTCTCACTTTTCTGGGACCAGAGGTCTGAAACCAAGGTCTTGGAATGTCATGCTCCCTCTGACGGTTCTAGGGGGAGGATCCTTTCTTGTCTTTTCCAGCTTTTGGTTGCTTCTGGCAATCTTTAGCTTCCTTGACTAGTGCACTCTAATCTTTATTTCCACAGTCAGATTGCCTTCTCCTGTTAACGTGTCCCTGTGTCTTCCTTTCTGCACCTCATAAGGGTGCTTGTGATTGGATTGAGGACAAACCCACATAACACACAATAGTCTCATCTCAAGATCCTGAACTTAACTACGTCAGTAAAGACCCTTTCTCCAACTAAGGTCACATTCACACATTGTGGGATTTAGAAAGAGTCCATAACATGTTGGGGGTCACAATACACTCACTACTATGGAGACAGGAGAAAAAAAAATGGAGATGAAATGAAAGTCCTCTTCTTTGGGAGATTTGTACATTCCCTAAAGGCTGAGCCTCCCCCCCCCCACCCAAAAAACAACAACAACAACAACAACAACAAGCAGCTAGAACAACCTTTCCCTCAGGGGAAGAATTAGCCTTTGGAAGTTTCCATCTAAAGAGTTGCATAGAGTCTCTTCTCAGCTGAAACCATCAAGGTGTTAACTGACCTCTCTGGTGGTACTTTGTTCTTCTAAGAACACTTCACACAAGTGCTGCTTTTATGGTTCAAGGCCATCATTCTTCTTTGCTTGGGCTCTAACCACCTGAAATAAGCCCTTGCCCATTCCTTACCTATTCCTCCTGTTTGAGTTCAGTTATCACACCCACACCCACTGTCATTCTTGCTCCAGGCTGGATGTATGAAGTTCTCTTAATAATCTTTCTCTGTAGGTCATATCCTCTAATCCTTTTATCATTTTTGGATCCTCTCCAATTTATCAATGTCCCCCATAAAACCAGCGGCCAAAATGCTACAAGAAGTGTTGCGCACCTTGTTTTTAAGCAGAGAGATAACAGATATTCACAAAGAAGTCAGGGGATTTTCAGAAACACATTCTGGAATTAAATCTAACGCATTAAGTCATTTTTCCCAGTGCTTTGTGTACGCCTCCACTGCTTCCGCAACTGCATCAGCTCCTTCCAACCATCAGAGGAAATGGAGAAAATAGACAGCTCTGTGTGGATTAGTTATGTCTAAGAATATAGTAGCTGCTATTCATCCCATGCTCACCCTGGGCCAGCACACGTGCTTTGCATGTGTTGCTTATCTCATTTAATTCTATACTCTCTCAAAACAGGCTGAGAGAAAGTCAGAACTTTGCTGTGCTGTGGTCCGTCATACTGCATCTCTGCAAAATACCGGGTCATATTCTAAGCCCCTAATGAAGCGCTACCCATACTACTTCATTTAAAGGATAGTTCAGTACATATTCAGTTCACTGGCTGAGTTCAGCTACTTTATTTTCTCCAAAATTATTTGCTTGTCTAGATTTGGCCTTTGAATCAAGACTAACCTTTCTAAAGGGTCATTACCTTAAAAGGTCATTTAATCTATACCCATGCCTTGGGGGTGCCATTCAGGAAGGTAATTCCTCAGTGTCAGTAAAAAGTTCTCTTTGCAACTTTAATTCTATTTCTCATCAAAATTGTTTTACACAACTATGCCCCAGATCTACTCACAGCAGATTTCAATCTAGGCAATAATATAACCCAATCAACTGTTCTACCCAGTCCTGAATCCACTTGTACTCCCAGTTCTGCAAGTTTTACAAGGGAAAATAAGAAAAATATAACTTGTATTAAGGAACTCACTCTTACAGAAGCTAAACCTCCGGCTCAAGGAAATACAAATGGGAAACACTCAAGATAGTCTATGATCCAGGGTGACACTCTGTGGAATGGACTGGAGACCTGTAAACCTGTTTAATGAGAAATGCCTGAGAGGTTTAAAACCTGCATTCCTTAAGCCCTTCCTAGACCAACTGGATCAGATCAGGGTCTGGGACTTGGTAGTTTAAAAAGAAAGGATTCAGATAATTATTATTATCAATCAGGGTTGTGACTATAGAATATTGGCAAAATACAGGGTGGAGCAAAAGTAGTTTTATAGTTGTGAGTATCCAAAACACAGAGTTTATTCTTGTGTTATTATTTATTATTGCATTATTTTCTATATGAACAATTGTACACCTACTTTTGCCCCACCCTGTATATTTCCAAAGAAAGGATACTAGTGTTGGTAATAATATGGATAATATCTTACTACTATTTAGTGTTTTTCAGCCTTCCAAGTAATTTTCCACCAACCATTTCATTTAACCTTTCATTAACCCAAAATATTGTTTCATGGAACAATTGCCTCATGCTAAAACTGAAGCTGAGGGTACTAAATGCTATTCAGTCCCTACCCTAAGTCACATGGGTATTCAGTGGGAGATTTGGGCAGGAGCCCAGATCTGTGATTACTCAGTCTAGTCCCTTTTCCCACACTAAAGCCAGGCAGCCTCCATGGAGGGAAGTTGCAAGCTAGTAAGGAGAATCCTATTTGGAAAAAAATGAAGAACATTGGATTGAACTCCAGGCCTGCTTCTCACCTGCTACATCTTTCCAGGCTTTGCAGTGTCAAAACTGAGGCTCTGGAATCACATCACCCGAGGCCAAACACTGGTTCTACCCTAATAGCTGGGGGGCCCTGGACAAATTATTTAGTCTCTCTGGCCCTTGGGCATCCTCATCTGGAAAATAGGCTATTGTGAAGATGTAATGTGTGAGCATGTGTAATGTGCACACATATATACATAATACATATTCATACAAAAATCTAGGACAGTTTCTATAAAGCACTGAATGGTCTGTTAAGTGTAGCTTAGGAAAACTGGCAAGTGCAAAGGTTTTATGAGGCATAGATTTTTTTTTTTAATGCTGACTCTTAGAAACTTTGACAGTAAGATCACATACGATGGGCAGTTTATAAATCAGAAGAAGTTCTGATAGTGATTGTGATTTCACTACCGTTAATAAAAACATTTCATGACATTTAGCATTTAGTGGGTACACACAGTAGGCCTGACACTGCGCTAATTGTTTCACAGTCCTTTTCTCCTTTCATCCTCAACACAGTCCTGTGACTGGGACCGCTGTTTTATCCTCATTTCACCGGTAATGAAACTGAAACTTGGAGATGCTAAGTAAATTGTCCAAAGTCACAGAGCTGGGAAGGAGGGTGGCCAGGACTAGTTCACAGAGCATCTGTCTGCAGCCCCTGGGCTCTCACCCACCCCTCTTACTGTTCTCTTCTGTATGTGCAGTACCAGCAAAACTTCCAAACAGAAAAAGGGTATCCTGCATGCATTCCACTTCTTTTTTCGATGCTCTCTCATCATCTCCAGTGCTTTTCATCTTTCCTGAATGTCCCTCTGCACCCATGCCCACCAGCAGTCTTTAGGACTGTCTTTCAGCTACAGAAATTCTATCATATCAACCTCCTTCTCAGACCGGCCCTTACTAGGATTGATCCATATGCCAAAAATTACTTCACCCTCACAATGAAATTGTCATTTTCTCTTCCCAGCCAGGTAATGAATGCAGAGAAATCTGACTATGTAATTTACAGCGAGGAATGCTTCACAGTCAGAACGATAATCTTTACAGTTCTGAGGGAATTTATTTTCAAAAAAATCATTGGTTAACTGAACTACATCTTTAGTTAGTGGAGTGTTAGACTATAAAAAGATGAAATAGAGGATTTGGCCTGAAATAGGGAGATACTGCAAGGTAAAAGCACCCTACACAGCCCCTGACAGAACCTATAGGGGCAGGTTTGAAAGGGAGGCCACAGCCATATTCCAAGAATTCACACATTTGAATGTGAAAAAGTGAATGCGTTTAAGTAAGCCCAGTGTCTGGTGAACAAAGATGCTCTTTCAACATTTGATTAAAGAAGCCACAGTGTGATGGCAGGAGGGGTATTTCATGTCCTTTCTCCGCAGCAGCCTGCCCGGCCCCCTCCCCATTTTATTAAATCCAAGAGAGAAGCATTGTCCTTTGGTTGACAGTAAACTGCTGTACAGCGTTGGCTCCATCCCTCCTGAAGCCAGCACGGAGGTGTTCTCTATAGCATGATATTTACAGACTAAAGAAGAATGACATTTCCAGAATGAGGACAGCCAGCCCTGTGGTAGAAATAAATGACTGTTTTTCCAGTTGTCCCCTCACCTGTTTCCCTGAATAAAAGGTCTTTTCTTTTTTGGAGAAATCTACAAATTCACTTTAAAGGGCCCCACACCACACATGCACATAGCAAACCAGCAGGAGCCTGGAGAGAAGCGGAGAGGCTCTCCCATTTACCACTGCCCCGGGCCTCTCCTGCTCTCTGCACACTGGCTGGCTGGCTTCCAGAATTATCTTCGAAAATCTTCCCTGGGAAGCCAGCTGCTATGGAAGAGCCAAAGGTGGCTCTGACCTCCAGAAGCTGACATCCAGAAGTAAGTATAAAGACAGATAACTAACGATCCACAAGTTATGTAGTGAAAGATACCAACAAACTAGGTATCAGAAGACAGACATGATATTAAATACGGAGGGTATCAACAACAACAATAATACTACCTTGAATGTTCTCTGTGCTAAATAAACAATGTATGTATGTATATGGGTATATGTTTGTAAGTATGCATATATTATATATATGAATGTATGTTACATATAAATATATATGTGTATAATACACACATGTATATGTATTTATATATGTACTTGGTCTTCTTGACTACACTATAAATTGTTTATATTAGTACCTGAGGACACGGGGACTGGGGAGAACTTTTCCCATGGCATTTAGATAGTACGTAAGTCAGGAAGATATTCCCCAGACCCAGCTCTGTCAGACTCCAGAACACATATCTTTAATCCCTGCAATATTGCCTTCTAATAGTAGAGTAAATGCAACAAGGCTTTTAAAAAATCACTAGAGGCTGCAGTGATGTACGGAAATCAAGAGGCTGAATTGGAAATGTCCTTGCATAATGGGTAGGTTCAAGATGGAAGGCAGCAGGAGGCCTGGCATTATGATGGATTAAATAGTGTGAACAAATAAGCCCAGACAGTAGTGTAGGGTGGGCAATGGGAAGATTTTGATTAAAGGATGATCTTAAGGTTGAGATTTCATCCTGAGGACACTGGGAGTCACGGAATATTCTTGAGTAAGACACATGGCACAATATTCTTCCCTAATAGGAAATTGTCTCCTGAAGGCTTCTTTTAAATGTGCTCATCTATTGTGGTAGTGTTAAAAATAAACACACACAGAAAGAGTCCTTATGTTTTAGGGACGCACATTGAAACCTTTAAGAAAGAAATGGAGCAATGTTTAGTGTTTGCTTTAAAAAATTCCCCATGTGTTGAGGGGATAAGGGGGTGGAAATGAAAATAAACTTGGCCACCTGTTGGAAATTGTTAAAACTGATCCACGTGTACATGGATGTTTCTGGTACCACTCTCTGTATTTCTACATATTTTTTTCAAATTTCTATAACAATAAATTAAATTTAAGTACTACTTTAAATGGTGACTGTAACATAAAATAGAAAATAATAAATTTGTGATTTTTTGATAGTTACTGTGAAATAAAACATCGATAATTTTTTTTAATGTGAGTGTGATATCAGGATCAGCTCTCAAGTCATTTCCCATGTTATTATTAACTTGGAAAAGTACATCTGATAATAGCAGTATCTTACACACATATAATCCTTTGTTACAAAGCACTTCACAAGCATCATTTCATGGGTCCTTGCAGGAGTCCTGAGAGTAGCTGGGCTACTTGGCATCTAGTGAGAAACTTCCAGTAGAAATTGTTAAACATCTTAACTTTGACTTCTGAATTTCTCATAACAGTTGACAATTGAGAAGAAATAGACAGTAATGACAAAATAATGGTGATTGCCATTGCTGTTCAAGGAAGTACAATGTTAGCTCACAACCTCAAGAGTTCCCTGGATAAAATTCTACACTGGTACCCCAACACAGAGAGCAAGGACAGACCAAAGAAAGAAGCAGGTCACTCTAGATTGGTAGGTGGCAGTTTCAACAAGCAAGGGAGCATACACCTGAGACTTGTCTTGGGGAACCACAAGAGGAGTATGTCTCCACATCTTCCCACCAGAATCTTCAAATTTTATATAGATGCCTTAACAGGTTTCAGTCACATATACCATCCACATTATCCAACAACACATAGCTCTCTCAAGGCTGTATGTATGGGAATAGTGGGTGAAACATACATTTCAAAAACAGGAGTGGGGTGAGGAGCCTCCAACGTCCTCTCAATGACTCATGCAAAGACCCAAACACATTAGCAAAAGTCTAGAAATAACGACCCCAGCCTCTACTTTGTATGCAGAAGGCCCTCAAAAAATACTTGTTAATGAGTGAATGATCCATTTCCATAGCCACGTATGGTAAAAATAACCATCTACAGGGATCTAGGTTCAGCACCATCTAGATATCTATATTACACATTTTCCAATTGCCTGTAAGGAGTAAATTTTAATCCTTTTCTAGTAATTTCAAAAACATGATGTATTTTATTCTTATATTGTCTTGCCCATTCAGACTGAGGAAGAAGCTGAGGAGTGGGGCAGGTAATAAGACCAGGCAGCTTGGTAAGTAGAAAGTCGCTGAGAATTATAAAGTTGAAAACTTCTCTCTACCTTATATACTTTCTACCAGTTTATGCTACTTCCTCCTTTCTGTGTCCAGAACCATTTTCTAATGGGACTTAAAACTACTAAGAAGTAGTATAATATACTGAAAAGAACAATAATTTTAATTCCTTAAACTTAATATTGATGCCAACAATTTCATCCCTGGGCAAGTATATCTGGGTTTCATTTTTCTAATTTTACACTGAGTGAAAACCTTGTCCACTTCAAATAAGATATTATTGCCACAACTGCATTTAGATATGAGTTAACACCTCAAAGGTTTGTTATGTGTGGAGCTGGTATAGATCCACAAAGTCATTTTCAAGAATGAAACAAATGAAGCTCTAATAGTAGAACTGGGGCACCATGTCTGATATTCTAGGCCAGAGTAGCCTATTAATTGCCATTTTATTCATACTCCCATATGTTGCAACCTGTTCTGCCCAGTTATAAAACTGATAGGCTAGGAAGGCCTCTGTGGGATAAGAAGTCAAAATTCAAATCTAGCTCGCTCATTAAGCTATCCAACTGGCATACTTGCTGGCTTCTTTTCATGCACTGCCAACCATTATTTTGGTGTTTTGACCATTAGGCTATTAAATACTTTGAGTTCCATTTTTCCTTCTCTATAAAAACAGTATGATACTGATGACTGGTCAGTATTATAACAGCATGAGTAATGCAGTAAAAGTAATAACAATCATATAATGGACATATTTGATAGGATACTTACCATGGTGTAATTCATGTATTCTATCTTCATCATTTAATATGGACCTCCTGCCTTGTTTCAGGTAGACGGCTGTTTTACGTGGACACCCAGTTGCTAACAGTGTCTGGTCTTCCATAGCTGAAGAGGGAAGTGAGAGAGAGAGCCATTCAGCTAACATATTTCTAATGTTTTCTCTTCTCCCTGAAGTTTCTGGGACTCTGTGCCTTGAAATAAGGGTGGTCACGGATTACGCAACAACAGATTCCACAAACTGTGGTTGTCAGCCCATGACAAATGTGTTATATGCCAGACACATTCCCACACCATGTATGTAGTGTGTAGTGAGGTTCCTATTTTACAAGAAAGGTGCTCAGGCTTGGGGAGTGACATACCCCAAGATCCAGAGCCAGGAAGTAGAAGAACCAGTGCTGACTCCAGATCACTCCACGTGCATACCCCTTCCCCATTCCACTGTGACCCTTGGTCATGACAATCCCTTGATAAGAGGCCAGCAGAGACAGAGAGAAACAGGTTTTATAACTAAATGATACTAAATTATCACTATACTCAGAGCCTTAAATTAATTTACATTTTATTGTACAAAATTCAAAGACAAGTAATAGTAATAATTTTTTTAAAGACATAAAACATAGAGAAGTTTGCTTAATATAGCAGTGTGGCTTTTGGGAAAATGCATCCCGGCACCCTCATGGGTGCTCAGAGCACCCTCCGGATTCCACCTCTGCACAGAGCTCCACATCTGGGGGACACCCCAGCATTCCTGCCGATAAGGAGCTCACCTCTCCTTTGGAAAGAACTGGTGAGCTGCCGTGCTGGCGGACCCCATCCGCCTCACCCTCATCCTGCCCTGCTTGCTGCCTCCCGTTGGCTGCGTGCGTAATCACATGAGTAAGCTCACCTGCCAATGTAATGGGCCTGCTGAGATGATGACGCAGGAAGAAATAGCGCTGTTTGTTTCAGAACTTTTTTCCTGTTTCCATTTTTGATTAAGCACTGGCTTTGGGTATCAAAATGAATATAGTTTCCTTGGCAGCAGATATATATAGCAACTGCTAATGAGGCCACCACAGTGAGTTTTCCTTCTGGGGAGATAATGTGGGAATGAGCAAGGCTTATGCTGCTTCTTGAGTGAAACTGTTGTCCAAACGTGCTCTTCACTGTCCAATTTAGAGATTTGTAGAATGGCGCTGCTCTACCAGCAAAGCCTTAGCTATTGAACATCTTGGGGGAAGATCTCTGTCACTGGAGAAAATACACTGAGAGTGACTGGGTCAAGGGCACAGAGAGACCAGCTGAGGAGTGGACATAGCCACTGGAACACCTCAAACCCAAAGGGACTTGCTCAATGCTAGTATTCATTGGACCTTCACGCACACTCAAGCAATTACTCTCTGTATGTTTGTGTGTGTGCATGTGCATGGCAGGGAACATGTGCAATGGCCAAGTGGATAGTGGCATGACAGGAGAGACCAAGATCATTTGGAATATCTGCTCTTTTAGGGGAATGTCAAGTTGGAGGCGGGGGGAGGTAATTAGAGGTATAAGAAGCAAGGTTCTTAGTTGTAACACATATAAACTAGCTTCTATAGTCTAAGAAATATATTAAAGAATAGTGAATGGCTCACAGAGTCTCCGGGCTATGCAGTCCAGAAGAACGTCCAAAACCATAGCACAGAACTGGCCCCAAGGAGAAAACCCGGTACCTCCGCCAAGCACAGATACTGTGGAAGCCAACCCTGGATGCGGTTGCTATAACTTGAGCTCCCACTGCCCCTGGAAACCAGGTGTGGCTGCCCTACCGTTGCCTAAAAGGATTTCACATGGGGCCTACTTGTTTAAATTACTATCTTCCAATTCACAGTCCACCCCTTGAGTCTTATCCATAGGTCTGAGTATGCCCCACCTGCAAAGCAGGCTGGGGAATTGAATATCTGTCTCTCAGCAAGAGGGAAAGGTGAGAAATAAGTTACCTCAACCTAAACGGAGTGTTCAAAGTTGCTAGAGGGCCTCAAAATTGACAAACACCTGTTTTAACACATTGCGTGCCGCATTGAAATCTCTAAGACATATGCCAGGGACCGCACGTTTTTGGGCAAACTGCACATTATTTAAATCATCATAACTACAGATCGTCTCTGGAATCATCAAAACAGTCATCCGCATCTTCGATCTCACTAGGAATATCTGATAAATTATTGTTAAATACTTCCGGAAGTGTATCAGTTTCGTTGGTTTCCTTCCTTTTTCTGAGAGGGGGCATTTCTAAAAGCGCCAGAAACTTGAAGATAAAGACTATTAGAATGACCAAAATACAATGTAACTGCAATGCTTTATGGGTTCGTGCAATTATATAATTTTTTGTAGATTGACCTGCACGGTTTCCACCAATGAGATCGCTTCATTTAATGTGGACAAGACAGTGTGTTGACATCCAAGGTCCATATCAGATGGCGGGTGAAAAACGAGACAGCTCGTGAGCGGTCCTTAACAGATGGTGCGCGAAACACGAGAAAACTCGTGAGCGGTATGCAATGTCTTAATAGGAATCTGTGCAACATAAATTGCAAGCAGAGAATGGGATTAAAAGAAACTAGGTGACAAGTAAACCCTAAAGGACTGAAATGAACAAACAGGGAACTAACAGGGCACCAGAGACTATGATTAGATGTCACATAAGACAGACTGATTACTGATTTGGTCATCAAGGAGGCTGCTGTGTCATGTCACCAGTGTTCAGGGATGCTGGGAAATATGCTAGGAGAAGCTAGCTAATTAAGGTTCTGCTCTGTAGGATATTAAATCCCTTCTTGATTTAAGAAGAGTGGTTTTGCTCTGGTTTTGTAAAGTTTGGCTCTGGCTTTCCTAGGAGCTACCAGGAACTGACAGATCCTTTATTCATGTTTTCTACAAAGTTATTGTGCATCTGCATAGTGCTAGGTATGTGGACTAGGTAGTATGGACATAGACGGGAGTAAAATACCATCCCTCACGTTGGCATACTCAAAATCTGTGGAGAGCAGATACGAAGTAGTGGGACAAGTCAAGATGGACTGGGGAGGCTTCATGGAGAAGCCATTGTCAGTTTTTGTTCAATCTTTCTTTCCATCATAAACTTTATCCCAGTTGGAATATGTTGATTTGATCATTTACTTGTTTAAAGAACTCTTTCTCCCACTTGAATGTCATGGAAATGAAAGCAGAAGTTTCTGTTTATCACTCTATATCCTCTGACTAATGTAAAAGGGATGCCAATAAAACTGTTTTGAATGAGTGAGTTAATGGATTAAGGTGGACTGGGAACTGAGCCTTCCCAAATGAGTGTTCCTAGGTAGAGACTAGATGATGGACATCTAGAGAAAATTTTAGAAAGAGGGGTCAGTATTACTAAGGGCATGGGAGTAAAAAAAACAGGTAGATAAAGGCCAGAATCTGTAAATTACTTGGTACTGTTGAAATATAAAGATTGAGGCCAGTTAAGAAGACTGATAAGATTGGAAGTCAATACAGGTCAGGCATGAAAGGACTTTGCATGAGTTTCCTCATTTTCTGTATTCTGTCTGGATTTTCTCATAGTTTCCATGGGTCAAGAATCCAGGTATGGTTTAGTTGATACCTCTACTCAAGGTCTCACAAAGCTGCAATCAAGGTATCTACTAGAGTTGGGGACCCATCTGAGTCTTGGGGTCCTCTTCCAAGCATACATAATTATTGGCAAAATTGACTTCCTGCCAGCTGTAAAACTCATGGTGGCTTGCTTCTTTAAGGCCAGCAAAAGAATCTCTCTCATCAGGAAAGGCCAGTTCCTCTTTTAAAGACTTTCACTTGATTAAGCCTGGCCCACCCAGTGTAATTTCCCATTGGCTCGTAGTATATCTTAAATATAGAGTGATATCCATCTCATCCACAGGTTCCAGGCACATTCAAGGGGTGGGAATTATATAGGCCAAGTACACTAGGCCATAGAAGTTGGGGATGCTCTCTTATAATTCTGCCTACCACATTATGGAACATTGTATGAAGGAGCTTGACATCTGTCTTTAGTGATGGGGATTTGTTGAAAGGTCATGAGAAACAGAATAATGAGAGCATATTGCTTTCTCTGCGAATGACCCTGGCAGCAATATGGATGATAGATGGCCTGAAGTTTAGTGGGCTAGATATTAGACCAGGCCAAGATCTAAGTTAAAGATGGTGATGGGGGAGTAGGAGTGAATGGTGCCACTGCCGTGCTGTCATTCAGATCAGAAACCTAGGCCTCCTTCCTGATTTCTCTATCTAACATTCCATAGCCAGTGTATCCGCAAGTTGTAGCAACAATAACTCCTTAATATCCTGAGACCATGTAACTTCTCTCCAGAGCTGTCACCTAGACCAAGCCACCATCATCTCTATTGCTCATTCTTCCTCTCTTTTAAAATATAATTTAGATTGACACTATTATCCTTCCCAGGTACCTCCGTGACTTCTCATTGCTTTTAAAATAAATCAAAACTCTTTATCGAGGTTCATTGAAGCCATTCCTCTGCTTATCTTTCAGTCATATTGTTAGCCTCTGAAATTATAATCCCACCAGGCTCCAGCTAAAGCTCCTTCGCTGTGTCTCAGATAGGTAGACTATTTGTTATTCCAGGGCCTTTGCACCTGCTATTCCTCCAGCTTGGATGGTTCTTCCTCCAGGTATGGCTCTTTCATATCATACAGGTCTCAACTTAAATGTTACTCTATTAGAGAGGACAAACAAATTACTCTCAATCATTTCTTTATTTTATCATCTTCATAGATATCAATATATGTACTAATCTTGTTTATTTATCAGTTGCCTTTTCCACTAAATAGAAATTCCAAGAGAACATCACCCTTTTCACTCAGTATCTCGACTGTACAGATATGTGGCTGACACATATCAAATGGTTTAAGCCATATTTATTAAACCAGCATAGGCATTTGAGGAAAATTTTAAATTATTTTGACTTGGTGATTAACTGATTGTGACTGGCAATGGAAATAAAATGTGAAAGGATGTTGGCTTTTTATTTCGGGTTCTGAGATTAAAAAGTAGTGGGACAGGACTGGGATTTGGACAGAAAATAAAGGGCATATACTAGAAATAGAAAGACAATGGATAAGATGTAAGAGCACCTTTATGAAGTTTCAGAAAACAAACGGATCATCACTATTTTATGATGCAGTGATCAGACTACAATAGAGACATTCCATTTAATGTGAAAAATCTGCTGCTGTCTTTAGGGACAGGAGCTTCTTTGTCATCTTCAGGATCAAGGTGAAGGCTGGACAAACTACGAGAACCCCAAGTAGTAGCCACTTAATTAAATAATCACACAGGGTGTGAATATTCTGTGAGAGCAGAAGAGTGCAGAACCTGGCGTTAGAAGAGATCCCTCTGTCTGTAAGAATAAACACCTTTAAACCATTCTCATTGGTTTAACAAAGTGGATCTGACTATTCAGAGATTGTGGAGTGATTCCTGTTTTTGCTCAAGGTGGGTAGATATTTTATCTAAAATTTTCATGAGTGGCATGTTTTGTTCCAAATGTTTTTCTTGCCTTTTTGAAAGTCCATGTTTATTTAAAGGAAAATCTAATCTGTCTTTGCCTGATGTTTTTCCATTTAGCTCAGCCAATTTTTTTTTTTTTTTTTTTTTGCTGAGAATTACATGCCGATCAAGTGATGGCGTTACTTGTCAGAAGTGAAAGTCACACTTACCCAGTGAAAATCTCCTGATCCCAACAAAAAGCATGAATTCTGTCTGAGGTGTCCTATTCCAGGGGTCTGCCCCTGGTATAAATGTGAGAGAAGTGAAACAGTGTTGCTTCTTTTTACCAGAGGCTGCCCTGAAAATGCAACAGCCCTGGGGATTCTGTTTTGTTTCCTGGTCCACCATCCCTGTGGCGTGAGTCCCTACAACTTTCTGCCCTTGAACTTTTCTTCCTGGGTGAGTATCACTGATCTACTGACTTCCTGGGGTGTGGAGAGATGAAGTGAAAATGAGGAAGAGAAGGACTTAGCGGAGTGTTGGGGTCAGATCACAGGCATGCCCCATCCCCCAATTTGAATCCACTCCCAGCACACTAAGAAACATCCTGCACTGGGCTTGATGAGGCCGCCTGGGTCCTGGTTTAGACAGAAACTAGGAACGTCGATTTGGATGAAGTTTTTTGTTGTTCTTTCCTTTTGTTTTCCATCTTGGCTCTTCACTAAGAACCATTTCATTCAGGGAAAACAGTGACTCACCCCTTAGGTGCCCTCCCCTGAACTTCAGCAGAGGTTGAAGATGTTTATACCCTGCTCTCCCTGTCATGGGGTATTTCTGCGGTGTGCCCATGGCGGCTTTCCTTCCAGTGGATTCTTCCTGTGACGTTCACCTCTGCACACTGGGTACCCAGCACAGCTGCCCGGTCCTCACTGGTTTCATCCCCATACCCCAATGGCAGAATAAATTCACAGCATCATGCCCACCTCTCACGCTCATTTCCCCCCTTCTGACTGCTTCCCTGGGAAGACTGTTTATACCAATTGATCTGAAGATAGTGTAGGCGTAGATTAATGGGCCAGGAAGGCATTTTACAGATCATTTTGCTCAGTGTCATTGTGAGAGTTTCACATTTATTTATAGTTTGTAAACACCTATTTAACATATAAATTAGAAAGAATTAAGATTATCCTCTCAATATCTTCACATGTCCCTTGGACTCCTATAAGCTTTGTTGAGTGGGAAAGAAAGGGCTGTGCTTTGGCCCGTGCTAGGAATGAGAAGTAAACCGAAGACTGGCTTCCAGTGGGCATGCATCACACATGTGAACACCATTAGTCCTGGCTTCAGAGGAAGTGACAGATACCCACTGAACTAACATAGCTCCTCTCTGTGGACTCGGGGTCTCCTGGCTGCCAGGACTTGGCTCTGTTCACTATATAGTGTGAGCTGAGCTCCTTCCAATCCTTCTACCCCCTAATTCCACAGTCCTGCTACATGTCCGCCAGTTAAATATATGAGTCCTCCTGAGTGCTGTTCACCTATGTTTAGAAGCAATTCCCTATCTCCCTTTGCTCTTCAGCATCCATAAAATTGTCATGATATTGTCCTCTTCTGTGCTGTCCCCAGGAGGTCTCTGCTCCACTGAGAACTAAAGAAACATTGCAACATTTACTCTTGCCTAGAAAGAACTCCCCAGGATTTCTCTGGCCTCACTGTAAATTGCCTCACTTTCAACACAGTCAAAGCTAGGCTGTTTCTTTGATAAGAGTTTACTGAATGTTCAAAGTCTAAACCTAAAGGTGGATTATCCAGGACAACTAAATGCCAAGAATTATGGAGGCAGAGGTTCATCCACAGGACCCACCTGTGTGTGTCAGGAACAGCTTCCCATAATGCTTGGCAGGCTCTGAGCACCTCTGCTGCCAAGTCCAGACCTAACTGCAAGGCGGCTGAGAGAACAGAAGTTCCCCTGTCCCTCTGGTCTAGTGCCTGCTTTACCAGTCCTCAATCCCTAATCCAAGATCGGCCCCAGGTCCGGTAACTGACAGTGAGAATATAGCCATTCCCCTTGGGGGAGATTGCTTCCACCTACAGCATGTGACGTTACACCATGGTACCTAGCAGAACAGTTGAATAAAATGTTATGGCGTCAAATTGGTGTGTTCATGTTCACAAACGTAAAAGCATATTCATAAATTCAGCAAACCATTATTTATTGAGCACCTAATGCCTACATCCTACCACTGTGGTTGGCACACAGTAGGTTATTTAAATAATAGACGAGACTGGTGCTTTCACTTGGATAAGCACGTGGTTTGTTAAGAGAACTCTCTCCAAGGTCAGACTACCTGAGTTCAAGCCACGGATCTGTCTATCCCCTTATCAGTGACTTTGGGCAAGTTATCTGACTTTTCTAAGCCACACTTTCCTTATTGATAAAGATGATGATGATGATGATGATGATGATGATGATGATGATAATGGTAATGGAAATGATCATGATGGTGATTATAAAATGATAATGCTTCTCTTATAGCTTTGTTGTCAAAATTTTACTTAGGATGAGATATTAGGACATTAGAAAGGTCAGCATAATCACAGGTGAGGTCTTGTGATCCCCCGACTCTCCTGTACTTGCCATGTTGTAGTTAGCACAAGCCTCCTGCCTCAGTTGTTATTGTGCTATTCTGGATGTCTGTGTAGATGTCTCTCTCTGAGCAGGGGCTCACTTGGTCGGGACTCTGGCAATCTGTCTAACCCACAGGAAGCAAACACAAGGCCCGCGGGCCAAATCCGGCCCTCCACCTTGTTTCTACCCGACAGCAGCATCGAGCTCTTGCTTAACTGTTAAGGAGTAGTTACATTTATACAGTCCTAGAATTACATTCAGCCCTCTGCAGGCAACTGCAAGGCTGATGTGGCCCTCGGTGAAAATAAATTTGACACTCCTGGTCTAATATTTTCCAGTTTTTCTCACTTAGGAAGCAGAATCTTTATATTTCAGTTTCTGCTTGAAGATCCATCTTGAATCCATTCACCGCCTGGAATTCTGAAAGACATACCTAGACTCCAGCGTTGCCTACCTCCATGCCCACCAGGCAGAATAAACCACTTTTGACGGTTGGTACTGAATAAACCTGGCCTCATGTGATAGTTGGTGCTTCTTAGAAATAAAATTAAAACCTACATCAGAGGTTTATCGTGAGGGAAATGCATATGAAAACATTTAGCACAGTAATTTTATTGAAAAGATGTGCCACTTAATGACAAGGGTACATCTGTGAGAAACGCACCTGTGGTGATTTCATCATTGTGCAAACATGATAGAGTGTACTTACGTAGATCTAGATGGTATCACCTTCTGCACACCTGGGCTATGTGATATAGCCTGTTGCTCCCAGGTTACAAGACTGTACCGCATGTTATTGTACTGAATACTGTTGACAATTGTGGAATGTTAAGTATTTATGTATCTAACATATCTAAACATAGAACAGGTACAGTAGAATTGTGGTATGAAAGATAAAAATACGGCACACAGGTATAGGGCAGGCACCATGAAGGAGGCTTGCAGGACTAGGTTGCTCTGGGAGAGTCAGTGAGGGAGTGTAGTGAGTGAATGTGAGGTCCTAGGACAACAGCATTTATAAACACTGTGCATTAGGCTATACTAAATTTATAAAAAAAAAAAATGTCTTTCTTCAATAATAAATTAACCTAAGCTTACTGTAAGTTTTTTACTTTATAAGCTTAATTTTTTTTGACTTTTTGACTCTTTTGTAATAGCACTTAGCTTAAAACACAAACAGCTATTGTATAGCTATACAAAAATATTTTTCTTTATATCTTTACTTTATAATAATAGCAGTGAGTAATCCATTGAGCTACAATGTCACGAGGTGGTAAGAATTTCTCAGATCCACTATAATCTCATGGGACCACAGTCATGAAGGTGCTTTGCTGTTGATGAACAGCACTAGGTGGCACATGGCTGTATGACTTTTATAATAAAAATGTGCTGTCATCACTCACTTTCATTTTACACTCATCACCTTCCTTAGCTTTTTTATACCTTCCGTTCAATGATGCAAATTAGCTGCATCTGCATGGGTTGGTTGGTAGATATAGTCCTACAAGTCTACCAGAGCAAAGGGGCACCGAGTGGGGTAGTCCTGGCGATCCTGGGCATAAAACTTGTGCCTATAGTATCTTCTGGGCAAACTTAGCTGGTCTATTTTTAATATAAGACTCAATGAACCATAAGGCTGTACCACTGATCCAGGAGATGCTTGCCCTTAAGTTTAAATTTCTTCCTAGAATCTATCAGGTATCAACATTTTAATATTTTATATACTCCAACCATACCTTCAGGGCACACGATTTGTTTACATAGCAAATGAGCTATTGGGGATTCTCTTCAGAAGAAGTTTTCATTCTTTGAGTAATTCTAATGCTAGCTAAGTTTCTGGGAAAATCTTGAGGTTCTGTATTATTCATGGGAGAAACCATGCTTCCCAGTTTATTGAACACATAGACCTATTCCAAGTGAACCCACAGTGAAATGTCTTTAGGTACTGATTTAAAAATATAGTCATGATATGGCCTTTTGCAATCAAGCTAGATATTTTGTATACTAAGTGGATTTATCTGGATTTTAATATTATAAGGACAGATATCTAGTATATAAAATTAAAGTAAGAGAAACAAAATTCCTGGTCTGTGGGTCTTCTGAAACATAATTACATTCATGGATAGTGCTCTGCACATATATTGGAGAAACGGAGACCTGTGCCCCATCCTCCTACTTTCCCAATGCCCGCACACATTTCTGGAGCAACAGGCTTATATCTAGTCATACACCCATCAGAGAACCTAACCCAGTGATTTTACAATACTGACATCAAGAGTTTTAGTTAATACATTAATCAATAAAAAATAGCATCAAGTCTGTTTGTTTCTTTCTTTTTTAAAGGCTAAAAGAAACAACAGGAAGCAAATGGAAAGAAGAACAGTGAAGAAGCACACACACAAATATCAGCAAGTAGAGAAGTGTCTGAATCTTGTCCCAGATGTTCTAGAAAGGAGAAAAGCCAATAAAACCATCATCATCATCACCAGCACCACCATCATCACCATCACCATCATCATCTATTTCTGTGCTTCTAGCATATGAGAGTAAAGCCATCTTCTGAAATTAAAAAGCACTCCCAGACCCACATTTCTACCCAAAATGCTGCATAGATAAGTAAGGGTCTCCTTCTTTCCAATTCTTTCTCTCTGAGACTTGCTCTCACTTCTGAGACTGCTGATGAGTGGTTCTCTGTCCTAATCATCATCTGAAGAAGTTGTCAGGCTTGTACTAATTCTCAATTCTTTTCAGGAATGGTTCTTTAAAAATGACTCCATTGTATTGGGTTGGCCAAAAATTCTGTTTATTTTTTTAATAAAAGATACATTTTTCACTTTCACCAATAACTTTATTGCTTTGGATACTTTAAGTATGTAGGCTATCTCTCTCATGGTATAACATTGATTATTCTCATTATCTTCATTTGATCGCTACCAACTTCAATTGATCTACCTGACATGGAGCATCATCTAGCGAGAAATCTCCAACATGAAACTTTACAAACACTTTTCACACATTCCATCACTTACAGCACCTACTCCATACACTGCACAAACCTTTTTTTTTTTTGCATTTCAGTTGTGTTTTTACCTCTCTTTTAATAATAAAGCATAATATGCCAAAAATGTTGCGTATTTTCTTCCATTTTCAACATTAAAATGGCTACACAAAAATTCACTAATTTTGATGTTTTTTAAATGCACGCTGATATGACAGCTGTCACAATACA
>VMDR010008456.1:0-36590 GCA_007922815.1 Macrotus californicus | reverse complement strand
GGAAAATAGTTTAAAATGCAAAAATGACAAAGCGACTTTCAAAATGGACTTGCTCGTTACCTTTTATCCAGCTAAGTCATTACTGCTGTGGATGGCAAACGACCATGAATACAGGCATTGCAAAGAAGATAAATACACTTGTCAGAAAAAGATTGCTCAGCCAAAAGAGAATAATGATAGAGAAGAACCTCATAAAATGTTCTTACTGAGAGACTGTTTTGGTTTTATTTTGTTGTTCTGATAGCTTGATTGTTGGCGGAAGGGCTGTAAAGAGAAATGGAAAAAGCTAGCTGTTTTTAACTCTTTATCTTATTGCAAAATAATACCGGAGCAAGCTTGAACTGCTCCAGCTGGTGCAGCCTAGCCTAGACCATATAGATTCAGGGATGAGCTGAACTGATACCGTTACACTTTGCTAAATGGATAATCCTTTTTATTTCCCGAATTAGCCCAGTAGGTAGGATTTACTTCATTTTATTCTGTTTTCCTTTGATTAAAATATTAATGAATTTATAAGGTATACACTTATGTTCTTTAAAGATCACATTGTCTACAGACTACACTCAGCTCCCTTCACTTTACTGAGAACTGTTGCTCACCCCAGATGCTGATCTTTGGCTTCCAGGCAGTTTTTGTAAACCAAGGAAAAATCACATGGTCCCTTTTTGCTAATTGCCTAGCAAAATAAGATACCCAGATGACAGAAATGTTCTCAGTACTCTTTCTGTGTGCTCTCTCCCTGTGGAAATAATTCCGTTTATTGAATTTACACCACTCTTACCTTCAAGCCGGTGGAAGGTATTTATCAGCTGCTTTCAGACTTCACACCTGGATAATTCTGTTGCTTGAGCTCATTTTCACGTTGGTTGTCAAATAACTTAAACTAAGCCCATTTCCTTCTTTGTACCGTAATGTTTTCATTTCCAATAGCATGCAGCTCCTATCTATTGAGGATTCAATTGTACAGAATATAATTGTATAAATGTTTGAGCTCATAATTAAATGGTATTTCATAACTGCAAAGATGTTAGGAACGTCTTGAAAAGGAGCAAGGAAACACAGTTCATTTTAGCCTGCAACAGAGGCTGCTAATTCTTAAACTGATATTATCTGGCCTTTGCTTTAAATATATGTTTTAGTGTTGTTGTTGTTGTTAAAATACAGTGTCTAACATATGTAGCTACTCCTTAAATAAAAGAATGAATGACATCCAGCAATTTAAGTTCTATACCCCAGAATTAACCAAAGACTACATGGCAGCCTAAAACCAAGCCATTACAGTCACAAGTTTAAAGAAAGCACATCAAATCATTAGACAGATAGGTCCAAGCCTCATTTGAAAAAATTTAATTGTCTTTTACAACTTTAAAAGCTAATACCATGAGAAGGTAATTTGGTCTGTTTTCTTATTCTATTAGAAACAGCTGATTAATATTCTTGTTGGATTATTCTTGTGTGTAATTCAGATTAAATGAAGGAAAAAATTACACTTTCATATTCAAGTTCTTTTTCTCGTATTGTGAAATCTGGCTCCTATTTGCCTTTACTGCCAGCATTAGAATAGATTTCTTAGTAGATTTGACCCATTAAAAGCCCTTATAAAATGCTAGATTCCCAGTTTAGAGTTCTCTTATTAGAATAGCTATCTTGTTTTTACCCCCCATGGCTTTCCTGAGAAAAGAGGGTCTATGTGGGTAAATTGTCAAACAGATAGGTGGTGAAAGGAGGCTGGGAAAAGCTGGGCCAGCTAGAAGGTTGTGGGAGGACCCTGGGCATTTGTCTGGATGGGAGTGAGCAAGGGAAGGAAGAATTATAATGGAAACAGGGGAAGAAAAAAGGATAAGTAGTACAAGAAATAAGGAGAATTTCATCCTTAATATTCATTCAGCCTATCAGTCAGTTAACAAGCATTTATTGAGTGCCTATTGCATGCTGGCACTGTGCCTGGTTCCATGGCACTATACAGTTGTCAAAGACACAACTTCCTGTCTTCAAGTTTGTAGTCTAGAAGTAGAGACAAGACAAAGACACAATGATGTTAACAGAAGGTAGAATGAGATCAAGGCCATGTATTCATTCATTCTCGAGTTCATCTCCTCCCATTTTCCCTTCAGTCCACTCTAAACAGGTTCTTACCTCCACCACTCCTCCAAAACTGCTTTCAAAGGAGTCACCAATGATCAAATGCTCAGTGTAATGGCCAGTTCTCAGTCCTCATCTGATTTATTAGCAGCATGTGTCACAACTCATCACTCTCTATGATGTAGTCATCTCTTGGCTTCAAGAACAGACTCGTGGTTTCATCCTCTCTCTCCTGTCTCTTTTTGAATCATTTGTTAGCTCATCAGCTTCTTTCATATTTCTTATGCTGACATGTCCCAGAACCTAATTGTTTGTCCTCCTCTTCTCTGTCTACACTCACCCACTTGATGATCTCATCTAGGCTTATGACTTTAATACCACCTTCTTGCTGCTAACTCCCAAGTGTATATCTTTAACCTAGACCTTCTTTCTGAACTTGAAATTCATATATCAAACTGAGTTCTTGATACCCCAACTTGAACATCTAATAAACATCTCATATCCAACTTGTCCAAAACTGAACTCTTAATCTCCCCCGACTCAAACACACACACCTCCAAAAATCTACTTAACCCACAACATTTCTCTTCTCAGTTTATAGCAACTCTATCCTTCCATTTGCTCAGGCTTAACACCTTGGAGTCACTGTGATTCCTCTCCTCTTACATCTCATATGCAAACTGTCAGGAAATCTTGTTGGCCCTATCATTTTTCAAAAACCCCAAATTTGACCACTTCTCACCATCTGCAAAGCTACCTCTCTGATCCAAGTAACCTGGTCCTGTCAGGTTTTCTTACCTTCTAACTGGTTTCTCCACTTCAGTCTTTGCCCTCCTCCCTTAAAACTATTATTAACCTGGCTGCCAGAGTAATTCTCGTAAAACATTAAGTCAGATCAATCAGATCATGTTCAAAACCCCACAATAGCTTCACTTTCCAACTTATCATGAAAGCCAAAGTCATTGCAAATGGCCAAAAAGACCCCAGTGATGGTAACTCTTCAGCTCCTTGCTCACCTGCTCTAGAAACACCGCCTCCGGCAATTCCTGCAACACACCAGGAACCCTCAGGGCCTTTGCACCGACCATCTCTCCTGAAACACTCTTCCCCCTCCCCCCTCACCCCCTGCCAAGATGCCTGCATGGCTAACTCCCTCAGCTCCTTCAAGTATTTCCTCAAAAGCCACCATTGCAAGGGGACCCACCCTGACTACCTTTTTAAGGCTGTAAATTGTGCACCCTCATTTTCTTCATACTTTACTTATTCATTTTCATTTTACTTTAACTTATTATTTTTCCATTGCACTTACCCTTTTCTAACATACTATATAATTTCCTTACTTATCATGTTTATTGTCTGTCTCTCCCTGCTGGAATCTGAGCTCCACGTGGGAAGGGATCTTTATCTTCTTTACTCACTGATATACCTCAAGCACCTAGAATACTGTCTGGGATGTTGTAGGTGCTTAGTGAAATTTGTTGAATTGAAATTGAATTCATTCAACATCCATTTGGCAAATATATATTTTGTATGTATGTACCACGTGCCAGGCACTGTGCTAGAGGCTTGATAGTCAGCAATGAATAATAACATGGACTTGTCCTTGTGTTCATGGAACTCACAGACCAGCAGGGATCACAGACTCTGAGCAAGTAATTGCCATGTGGGGATTGTCATGATGGAGAAGTAGAGAGCATTATGGAATATACATTAGGAATCTCACTGAGGCTTAAGAGTCAGAAAAAGCCTCCAAAAGGAAAAGATTTAAATTCAACAAGAATAAAATGTAAATGGGAGCTAGCTAGTAGGAAGGGCAAGGAGAGACTTCTAGCCTGAGAAACCGGGTTGGGGTGGGGTCCATAAAGGCATGTCCAGAAGGAATATTTCATTTTTGACTAGGATGCTGGGGAAAGGCTGTCTGATTGAGACTACATTTAAAAGTAAATTGAATTAGCCAAGTAAGAAGGTAAGGACTGATGAGAGGGTGGAAGGGAGAAGAAGGTACTCGTTTCAGCTTAAAATTAATAGGCAGGAAAATGTGGATCTTACATGAGTCGGTTTGCCTGCAACATAGGGTTGGGTTCTCAAGAAAAGCACTGAGAGAGGAGAGGTAGGTTGGGAACAGAGGCAGTGGGGAAGTCCAGAAGATTCTGAAGCAGAATTTAATGTGACCAAAACTACACTTTGGAAGGATTTAATTTAGCTTCAAGATGTAGACACTAGGAGCAGGTGAAGATAGGGTAGCAGCATCTGTAGGGAAAGCCTGCTAAATCTTACCTTCTACTTTGAAGGCCCCAGGCAAGGACCTTGTTTGCACTAAGGGGTGAAAGACAAACCCTGATAATTAAAATCCACAGGAGACTAGAATGGACACCGAATTCCAAATCATTTATTTTCTGTGAGAAATATAACTGTCTCACAGACTGGAAGTTCTCATGTTAAAATACAATATGGGGGAGGTAGAGAGGGCAAAAGGGGGATAAATAGTTATGGAAGGAGGCTTGATTTTGGGTGGTGAACACACATCTGAAACCTATATAATTTTATTAACCAATGTCACCCCAATACATTCAATAAAATTAAAAAAAAAAACTGAACGTATTCTTTCCATAAATGGATTGGAAAATCACGACAAGAAGCTCTTTTAGAATTTGCAAGAGAATCATCACAAGAGGTTGATGTGTGAACTCTTTCTATACCAGAACTCCAGGACGCAGGGGATCGCTCAGTGAACATGGTGTCAAAATGAAAGGTTTGCTGGCTTGGGACTAACGGAAGGCGTGAGCCCAGGTGGCCTGCTGAGCTGGTCTTACAACTGGAACTCAGAGTTTACCAGAGGATTACAAATTTAGACTTCACCTGGATTACAATTTCCTGGAGAGCATTTAAAAGCTACGGAGGCTAACACATACACACACACACACACACACACACACACACACTTACAATGGTAACTAGGCAGAGGTGGTAGATATATTAATTAGCTTGATTGTGGTGATCTTTTCACAATGTATACATACAGCAAAACATCAAGTTGTACACCTTAAATATATACGATTTTTATATATCAAAGATAATGAGGTTCTAACAAAACACCAGAGCTGGGCACCGCACCATGAGTTCATTATGTCTGGCTATGGTAATCCATGCTAAGAGGTTCTGAGGAACAGCCTTCCTGCAGGCCCTGGAGCTTTTAACTCGTGTGTGTCGGTCTCTGCTCTTATTCATGCAGAGTTCACACGACTTCTCCTAATGGGCAAAGTTTCCCTCATTTTCAAGTTCTTGGGGTGAGGAAGGCACCTCACTGGGGAATTAGATGAACTGAAGGGAAACGGACCTGGAATAGGAAGGCTGGCTAGAAATCTCTGCGGTCGTCCAGGCAGTAGGTTGTAACTGGGATGCAGCAGCGGAACAGAAAGAGAATGGGAAAGACCAGGGAAGGGCAGGGAGAGGAGTACACAATTAAATCAATTGTAAGTGATCCAAATTATTCTCTTTGTATTAATTTTTTTTAAACGTGTACAGAGAATAATTGAATTGAGAGGGGTGATTCAAGAAGCATCATGACATGAAAATTATGTGGAAATTGATCTCCATTACATTGATTCATTGACAGGCTAACCACAGGTTTTCATTTACCATTTGAATATTTTTTTTCTAATGAAACTTTAAACATTTCACCTTTTCTTGTACCTAAATTACACGTCATATAATGATTAGACTATTAGGTCACAGAACAGAAGGCCGAGCTGTCAATAACCGAATTTTGGAAGCAGGAGCAATCACTCTAGATCTGCAGACTTAGAGCACACACACTCACACACACACACACACACACACACACGATATTACTGAACAACCCAAATGCTATATTCAAGATGATTTCTGATTCTCATAGTGTTAAATAATTTTTCAATCCTTGGCTTTTCTGTGAATGTGCAGGCAAAGGATTAAGAAACAAATAAATAAAACATAAATATAACATAAATAAAAAAATAAATAGAATTGCTTGATATGCACCCGTGTTCCCAGGGATGTTTAGAGGCAACATGTTGTTTACCAAACCCCTTTCAGGTTCTCTCCTCCATGTTCAGGGACAAAGCACAGTCACATAGCTATCTAAACAGCTATCCTGCTGAGTTAATAATAGTCAGCCCACTCTTTCATTTTAGAAGTTTCCTTTTTCCCACTATTTGGATTCGATGGCAATTATAGCAATTACAAAGTAAACCAATTTGAAAAGTTTTTGACAGAGGCAAATATGATTTCTGAAATTTTAGAAAACTGAACATTTGCCAAGTTCTGAACACAACAGCTTAACATCAGTGTTTTTTTAAAAAAAAAAAATAATAATACTCCTTGTGTGCTAAAAACTTTCCTGAAGGCACTGAGAATTTTTCCAAAATCATACAGCAGGTCTTGGGAGCTAAGGGCTCTTGGAACACAGAACCCTCCGGATTCTCCCTCTCAGCGGGATTTGGAAATGAATACTGACAGAAGTGGACGCTCCTTGGGAAGTTTGTTCTAGCCCTGCTGTCCCCGGTGGCCTCAGTCAACTTTTGCCGCGGCATTAATACACCCTAAACTCGGAAGGCTGACAACAACAAATAGGTATTTCTTACTTTCAGATCTGCAGGTTGATGTGGCTCAGCTCTTAGGCCTGACTCCAGCTGAGGTCTCTGTGTTGTGTCTCTCATTCCACGTTTTTTCGTTCTGGCAGGCAAGAGTACAAGAGGGCAAGTGAGAACACACAACGCCTCTTAAAGTTTCCATTCAGAATGGGCGCAGTGTTCCTTCACTAGCACGTCCCACAACTCACATGACCGAGCCTAGAGTGAGTGAGGTGACAGGGGTAGGGAGAGGATGACTAGTGTGGAAAAGTGTATGATCCACCTTTCCATTTCTCTGAAAGCTAACACCCTACTTTCCCAGGGCCAAAGCTCTGACAAACACTTATCAGTGCTGTTAGAACATAAAACCTAATTTTAAAAATCATCATCACAGTCATGATATGGTGTGTTCTTTTCTTACCATTAGAAACCATGAATAGAAAGCTGACTTACTTGACCATGTATGATAGGCCACCTCTAAAATGTTCCCAGTGAGTCCCTCTCCAGGTGTTTACACCTGGGTAATTCCCTCTCCTTGTGTGTGCACTGGACCTGATGACCCTGCCTAGGGAAGGTACCCCTGTGTTTTCCTTTACTCACAATACTTCTGACACCAGATGTGTGGGTTTTCCATACATCACGCAGTTCTCTGCAGCACCAGTTGGATGTCCTGTAATTCAATTAAATTCTGACGCTATCTGTCTAGAGTTAGTGCAGATCCCACAAGAGCTCAGTCCCTTAGCTGCTCCCACTTCAGCCCTTCCTTGGATTTGATACTACAATGGCTCACAAACTCAGGGAAACACATTTACAGATCTATTGCAAAGAATATACCAAAAGATACAGATGAAAAACCAGATGAAGAGACACATAGGGCAAGGCGTGTGGGAAGGGCACAGAGCTTCCCCACCCTCTCCGGGTATGCTTCTCTCCCAGAACTTCCACATGTTCATAAACCTAGAAGCTCTCTGACCCCATATTTTGGGGATTTTTATGGAGGTTTCATCATCTACGTATGACTGATCACTAACTCAGTCTCCATTCCCGCTCCCTTTCCCAAAGGATGAAGGGTGGAGTGGAAAGTCCAAACTCCTAATTACGGCTTGGTCTTTCTATTAACTGGCCCCCATCCTGACTACCCAGTTAGCCCACCAAGAGTTGCCTCATTAGAACAAAAGATACCCCCATCACCCAGGAAATCCTAATGGATTTAGTAGTTTCATGTAAGGAACTAGGGTCAAAGACCAAATATTAGAACAAAAGGTGTTCCTAGTGTTTTCATCACTTAGGAAATTACCGGATTTTAGGAACTCTGTGCCAGGAAGTGGGGGAAAATTAGATAGATAGATAGATAGATAGATAGATAGATAGACAGATAGATTTTGTTCTGTCATTTCACATAATCCTTTCTAACAAATAAAAGATGGCAAAAGTAATGGAGTATCACTTCTGAGATTAGTTACAAAAAGACTGTTGCTCTCATTCTGGAGACAGCAAGTTGCCATGTTGTGAAAGGCTGATGCATCAAAGAACAAATGTGTTCTTCCAGTAAAAGCCTGCCAACAGCCATGTGAGTGAGCTTGGAAACTGGGAGAGCCTTAAGATGACTGTAGCCCTAACCGAGACCTTGATTCCAGCCTTTCCAAAGACCCTGAGGCAGAGGCACCCAGCTGCACTGCACCAAGATCCTCACCCACAGAAACAGTGAGATCAATGTTTGTGACTTAAGCTGCTAAGATAGCTCTGAGATAATTTGTTATGCGGTAATGAATAACCAGTACACCATAGGAAAATATGAATACTTAAATTGGCTAGACTTGTTTGTAATATTCTGACTTACTAAGATAAATGCTGTTATTAAAAAAGTGTTACTTGAATCTAAAGAAAAAAGAAAACCAAATATCTAAATCAATCTACCTAAGTTAAATTCCTAAGAATTACATTATTTTACCCCATAGTTGGACATACCTGAAATAAATTTTGTTTTGTAAGAATGTAATGATGTAACAGCAGCTATTTAATGAGTGAAAGTCTGATGATTATTAAAGACAAAGTGATTCTGATGCCACTTCAGCACTAAGAAAATTGCACACACTCCTACAGTTTAGCTAGAATGTCTCACATGTGTACTTTCGCATAAATTTTATTTCTATTTATTTAAAGTTCATAAGTTCTCCTGAAATTGGGTATGAAGGGATCCAAATCTTTAAGAGTCATTTTTCAGTTTGCAAACTTTTATATATGACTATTCAGTTAAATTTGTTTTAGGATTACAAATATTACTAGTCTAAGAATCAAACTTTTTAGCAGAAGTTGTCAGGATCTCTTTGCTTTTATTTTTATTTTTATCTTTTTATGTTTTTTCATTGAATGTATTGAGGTGACACTGGTTAACAAAATTGTACAGGTTTCAGGTGCACAGTTCCACAACACATCATTTGTACACAGTACTGTGTGTTCACCACCCGGAGCCAAGCCTCTCTCCATCATCATTTATCCCCCTACACCCACGTCTACCTCCCCCACCCTCATTCCCCCTGGGAATCACCACACTGGTGTCTGTGTCCGTGAGTTTTTTCTTCTTGCCCAATCTTTCCACTCCCCCAACCCAGCCCTTCAACACCACTCCCCTGACAGCTGTCAGCTATGAGTCCATCTCTGTTTTGCTGTTAGCTCACTTTGTTTATTAGGTTCCATGTGTGAGTGAGATCATATGGTACTTGTTTTTCTCTGATTGGCTTATTTAACTTAGCATAATGCTTTCCAAGTCCATCCATACTGTTGCAATGTTAAGATTTCCTTCTTTTTTTATGACTGAGTAGTCCACCATGTAAATTGAATAATGTATCATAGCTATTTTTTTACTATCATTAATACTATTACAAATGTCCCTTATTTTCCTTCCCTTTGCCCACTTCCACCCAGCTTCTGTCCCACCTCTCCCCTGGCCTTCACCACACTATTTTTTACTACAACTTTTTTATCCACTCATCTACTGATAAACACTCAGGCTGCTTCCAAATCTTGGCCGTTGTAAATAATGTGGCAATGGACATAGGAGTGCACATATTCTTTCAAATTAGTGTTTCAGATTTCTTCAGATAAATTCCCACATGTGGAATTGCTGGGTCATAAGGCAGTTCCATTTTCAATTTTTTGAGGTAATTCCATACTCTTTTCTACAGTTGTTTCACAAACCTGCATCTCCACGTACAGGGTAGTAAGATTCCCTTTTCTCCACATCCTTGCCTTGTTGTTTGTTTTTTTCCCTTTTTTTAAAAAAATATATCTTATTGATTATGCTATTACAATTGTCCCATTTCCCCCCCCATTCCCCTCCATCCTGTGCACCCCCTCCCACCCGCATTCCCCCGCTTTAGTTCATGTCCATGGTCATATATATAAGTTCTTTGGCTTCTACATTTCCTATACTATTCTTAACCTCCCCCGTCTATCTTCTACCTACCATTTATGCTTCTTATTCCCTGTACCTTTTCCCCATCTCTCCCCACTCACTCCTCTGCTGATAACCCTCCATGTGATCACCATTTCTGTGATTCTGTTCCTGTTCTAGTTATTTGCTGAGTTTGTTTTGTTTTTGTTTTAGGTTCAGTTGTTAATAACTGTGAGTTTGTTGTCATTTTACTGTTCACAGTTTTGATCGTCTTTTTCTTAGATAAGTCCTTTTAACATGTCATATAATAAGGGCTTGGTGATGATGAACTCCTTTAACTTGACCTTATCTGGGAAGCACTTTATCTGCCCTTCCATTCTAAATGAAAGCTTTGCTGGATAGGGTAATCTTGGATGTAGGTCCTTGCCTTTCATGACTTTGAATACTTCTTTCCAGTCTCTTCTTGCCTGCCAGGTTTCTTTTGAGAAATCAGCTGACAGTCTAATGGGAACTCCTCTGTAGGTAACTGTCTCCTTTTCTCTTGCTGCTTTTAAGATTCTCTCCTTATCTTTAATCTTGGCTAATGTAATTATGATATGCTTTGGTGTGTTCCTCCTCAGGTCCAACTTCTTTGGGACTCTCTGAGCTTCCTGGACTCCCTGGAACTTTATTTCCTTTGCCAGATTGGGGAAGTTCTCCTTCATTATTTCTTCAAATAAGTTTTCAATTTCTTACTCTTCCTCTCCTCGTTCTGGCACCCCTATGATTCAGATGTTGGAATATTTAAAGATGTCCTGGAGGTTCCTAAGCCTCTCTTCATCTTTTTGAATTCTTATTTCTTCATTGTGTTCTGGTTGAATGTTTCTTTCTTCCTTCTGGTCCACACCATTGATTTGAGTCCCGGTTTCCTTCCCATTACTGTTGGTTCCCTGTACATTTTCCTGTATTTCACTTAGCATAGCCTTCATTTTTTCATCTAATTTGCGACCATACTCAGCCAATTCTGTGAGCATCCTGATTACCAGTGTTTTGAACTTTGCATCTGATAGGTTGGCTATCTCTTCGTTGCTTAGTTGTATTTTTTTCTGGAGCTTTGATCTCTTCTTTCATTTGGGCCCTTTTTTTTTTTGTCTTGGCATGCCTGTTACGCAGTAAGGGGTGGAGCCTTAGGTGTTCACCAGGGCGGAGCTACCCACCAGTCGCTTCATTGTGAGGTTGTTTTAGGGGAAGGGGTCTGAGAGGGAGCAGTGCCGCTTGCTCCGCTCTCTGCCGGTTTTCAGTCACTTCCCCCGCTACCCACAGTCAAATCGAGCCCTTCTGGTGCTGATTCCTGGGTGAGTGGACTTGTGTACATTCTAGGACCCTGTGAGCCTCTTCAACATTTTTTTCTGTGAGGCTGGGAGTTTCTCCCACTGCTGCCTCAACTCCCACAGGTGTTTTCAATCAGAGGTTTGAGGCTTTATTTCCCCGCACTAGGACCCTGGGTTGTGTGGTCTGTCTCACTCCCCAGTTGTTCCTCCCAGTTTATCTGCATGTGAATGTGAGACTGCCCAGTCCACAATCTGCCACCTCACCCGGTCCACCCGCTGCCACCTTGCCGTGAGTCCTCTCTGTCCAGCTACCTGTCTCCGCCCCTCCTACAGGTCTGGATGAATGTTTCTTCTTTAACCCCTTGGTTGTTGTACTTCCATACAGTTCGATTTTCTGGCAGTTCTGGTTGGTTTTTGTTTTTAAATTTGTTGTTGTCCTTTTGGTTGTGTGAGGAGGCACCATGTGTCTACCTATGCCTCCATCTTGGCCAGAAGTCTGTTGTTTGTTAATTTATGATGATAGCCGTTCTTATAGGTGTGAGGTGATATCTCATTGTGATTTTAATTTGCTTTTGTCTGATGACTAGTGATGGTTGAGCATCTTTGCACATGCTTATGGGCCCTCTGTATGTCCTCTTTGGAGAAGTGTCAATTCAAGTCCTCTGCTCATTTTTAAATTAGATTTTTTGGTGTTGAGTTTTATAAGTTCTTTATAAATTTTGAATATTAACCTCGTAACAGATGTATTGGTGAATTCTGCCATTCTGTAGGTTGTCTTTTCATTTTGTTGATGGTTTCCTTTGTTGTGCAAAAAACCTTTTAGTTTGATGTACTCCCATTTGTTTATTTTTTTTCTTTTGTTGTCCTTATCTGAGGAGACATATCAGAAAAAATATTGCTATGAGATCTGTCTGAGATGTTACTGCCGATGTCTTCTTCTAGGATATTTATGGTGTTGAGTCTAACACTTATGTCTTTGATCCATTTTGAGTTTATTCTTGTGTGTGGCATAAGAAGGTGGCCTCGTTTCTTTTCTTTCTTTCTTTTTTTTGTTTGTATCGGTCCCATTTTCCCAACACTATTTATTGAATATACTTTGTTTACCCCATTGTATGTTTTGTCTCCTTCGTCAAATATTAATTGACTACAGGGTACTTCTTCCTTGGCAAACAATGATTCAAGGCCAAATCTATACAATACCAATTATCCACAGTAACAACGTTACTAGGATATTCCATGAAGTTTGCCTTTTGTTTTTGTTCCAGTGAAACACTTTAGTAGACTTTTAAAAAAAACAGCAAGCATGCAGAGGTTCAGATAAGAGTATATTTTCAAGGGTAGATGGTTCCATATACACCAAACAGGCTTTATAAGACACTACATACCAGAAAGTTTCACAGCGTTAACCACACAGTTCGAGCACTGGCTTTAAAAAAGACCAGGTTCAGTGTAAAGCAGACCGGTGCAAAGAAGACTTGGGCTGTTCAGGCCAAAGACAAGATCTTCTCTGGATCTCCATATCACTGTAGGCTCATGCATCTGCACAAGTGGAAGACTAATTCCTGTTCCTTTTTAAATTCATCCCTCTATTTCTCCCTTCCTATCTTGGGCTACAGGCTGTGAGTGGCACATTATTAGTGTTTGAGAGCTGCTTGTTAAGTGAATTAATGGAAGAATGAATGAAGAGGCTGAAGTTCAGAGATGGCAGGGTGAGCTGATACAGCATGCTAGGTAGCACCACCCAGGTGGAGCTACAGCACTTGACCCCCAGCCCCATGGTACACATGTGTCTATCAGAGCATGCTAGTATTTGCTGACATGGGTTTCTCCTCTCAAGACCAAGAATTTCTTAAGGATAAAGATCCTATCTTATTCTACTTTGGTTTCCCAGAGTCAACTGTGGTGCTCAACATAAGGATGTTAAATGAATGGTCGACTAACTTTCTCAATATTGTCAGGAGTTCAAAATCTTCCACCAAATGTTCTCACTGAGGGAAAATCCTTATTCTATAAATAGCCAAATAATTAAAAAGTGTGATTATATAAGCATTTTTAAATGTCTAATTGCTGGGTAAGCCCCTTGGAACTTATGAGATCATTCCGGTAAAAGCTGAAGCAAGGCCATGGCTTTGCAAAGGAGGCCCAAGTGAGGCCTCTCTCTTCCTCACCCCTAGTTCTGTCATCTGTGCTGTTTTATCCTCTCTCTCCTCACAAAGCCAAGGTGGAATATGGCCACAACAGTGAGAAGAAAAGTCCCTCCACTGCCTTCCTCACATGCTCCCCCAGGCTCTGTTGCCTGTGACCAAGGCTGGAGCCAGCAGGCAAGTGAGAGGAGAGTGGGCAGAAAGAACAGCCAGGCTTCATCCCAGCCTCTCACAGGGAGGCAGACCTGGACCCTCTGTGCTGCCAGCGGCATGGATCCAGAAACTAGAACACAAAGATGACATGTCACCCATAAGTACCAACATGTGACATCAAGTGACCTTACCCAACCAATCAAAGATGACCCCAGTAAATACCAGATCTGATCAATCAGGTTACCAACTTTCTCCCACAGGCAAGAGCCAATAAAGGGAGTAAGGTTAAAAAAAAAAGCCTGCAAGTGTTTCTTCCCAAATTCTTCTCTGATGGTGTGTCAGTCAGGAAGCACACTGGGGCAGTAAGCAGTGCAACAGGTAAGTAGGTGGGGGAGGGGCAGCACAACTTGTTGGAGAGATGCAGGAGAAGGATGCAGAAATGGGCAGGAAGAGTTTTTGGACTAGGATTCTGATCTGATGTCTGTGAAAAGGAAGGGGAAGAAACAGAATTGTCAGGAAGACTCGGATTGTGGTGCACAACTGACCATCTCAGCCAAACCGATGGGGAGCTCTGAAGCGGAGATCACTGTGATCCCACAAGAGCTCAGTCCTTGTAAGTATCAGTTTAGCTGGACCACAGTACCCGGATACTTGGCCAAACATTATTCTGCATGTTCTGTGAAGGTATTTTTTTTATGAGATCAGCATTCAAATCATCAGACTTTGAGAAAAACAGACTATCCTTCATAACATGGATGGCCTCATTTAATCAGTCAAAGGCCCTAATAGAAAAAGACTCACCTCCCCAGATGAAAGGAGAATTCTACCAGCAAAATGCCTTTAGACTTGAAACTTATGTTGGTATATATGAAATAATATAAAATGTATATATTCATCTCTGCCCCAGCTCCTGGCACAGAGCTCTTAAAATCCTTACAATTTCCTAAATGTTAAGAACACTAGGAGCACCTCTTGTTCTAGTATTTAGTCTGCTGACACCTTGAATTCAGCCTTTTATGGGAGAGTAAACTTCTGGGAATTAAGGTGCCCAGTTTGTGGTAAGTTGTTTACAGCAGCCACAAGAAATTGAAACAATTCTCCATCATTTCCTCAAAACTAAAGAGTAGTGAGTAGTTTGGTTGAGAACCTAATCTGCCTCGTGTCAAAATGATATGCTTAAGGTGTTCTGGAAGTGGATAGAAACATTACCAGTGAACGAGCAAAGATAAGAAAATCAGAGATTTTCATCCGCCTATTTTTTTTTTTTTGTAGTGAAAGTTTGTTTAGAAAGTTACAGAGTTAGGAAAAGTGAGCCAGCTGGGCATGGGCTCAGGAAACAAGCTACAGAGGCAAAAGAAGTGCCCTTGAAGTTTAAGAGCAAGAAAGCAAAGGATGCTCAAAAACAAGATTCAAGCGGGTGAGCTGTAGAGAGTGAGAGTGTGCCCCATCTGCCTATTCTTAAAATTGTAAGATAACTATTCCTTTTTATTATCCTCACTTGAGAGCATGCTCATTGATTTTAGAGAGAGGGGAAGGGAGGGAGAGAGAGAGAGAGAAAGGGAGAGATACATCGACGTGCTGCCTCTTGAGCTTGCCCAACAAGGAATCAACCTGTGACCTCTCAGGTTACCAACTGAAGCTCAACCAACTGAACCACACCATCCAGGGCAGTTTAACCATCCCTATTTTCATTACCCAGAATTAGCCTTTGACAGCAAATGAGCCCTTTGTGCATAGTGTATGCACTGAGGTCATCATTTCACAAATGAGATCCTGTAGTTTTGCCCATTCGGATGTATGAGTTCCTCGTGTTTCAGTGTTCTTTAGTTATTTATCTTTTTGGACGCTTCTGTTCTCCTAATTAATGTTATTGAGGATTTAAAATGTCCATGTTATTGATTCATTTTCTGGTTTATTTGTAGGATAGGATAGAAGACTTTTTTAATCTTTATTTTAACCATATATTTATGAGAAATGGACTTTCTTCAAACCATGTTTCTTAGCTTACAATTTTCATTATACTGCATCCAAGATTTCATTTCTTATTGCATTTTTTATGCATGGTTTCTCATTACAGTGTATTTTCTGTAGTTATTTAAAGCCACAGTTTATTAAGACAGGAATGGAAATGCGGCTGTGCCTTATTTCCAGTGTGTGTGTACGCCACAGACAGCACACATTAGAGAGGTGCCTTTTATGGTTTTCTATTCTGGCGGTGTGTTTTGTTTGTTTTGATCCGTAATTTCTTTGGGCATTATTCCTATGAGAGTAACGTCTATAGGAAATGCAACATTTACAGAGAGTTATTTTCATTGTTGTATGTGTCCATATTATTTCTCAGATTTTCATGCATTTTATATAGCAATTAGAAAGTTCAAATTTGATGGTTTCTATTGTTTACTTTGTTTTATTCATTGCTACCAAGTTGAATGTTCTCTGCAGCCTTTTTACTATTTATTTTTCATCTCTAATATGAAAAGTAAATTTAAATTATTTTATATACACACATAGACCTACTTTGTTTCTTTCATTAGAAAAGTAGTGTTCACTTCTTGCACAGTGTTTTGATGTGAGGATAATTTTGTATAGCTTTATTAAGGTACAATTCACATGCCATGCAATTCATCCATTTAAAGTGTACATTTCAATGGCTTAGGACTGTGTTTTCATTCATGATTAATTCCTTATGTAACACTCTCCATGAAACATGGTCATTTCAATAGAAAGTGTGGGAAAAATTGGAGAAGCTAAAGAAGCTATAATCTAGGGTTTGCAGAGGGGCCACCAACCAGAGGTGCAGGGGATCCACACAGCCTCAGTGGAGGCACGGGTACGCAGGAGCCTGACACAGGCTGACACAGGACTCACATACCCAGCACCTGGAGGAGAGGATATGGGTCTGAACACAGGGCAATTGAGTAACAATCTGCACACTGAATGGTGGGATAACGCAGCCTCCTTCACCCAACCGTGGGATACCGGCAGGCAGGATCACACACACACACACACACACACACACACACACACACACACACACATACACACACACGTACACACACACGGACAGGAAATTAGAGAATTGTTTTCTAGAAAACCTGAATGCCCCAGAAGAAAAGGACTTCCACAAAAAATACTTAGCAGTTTCCCGGTACAAACCTGACAAGCCCATGCAGCTCACAGAGCTTCAACTCAGAAGGTTAGTGCTTCAAATTTCAATATAAACAGAGTCAAAAATCACTAGACATTTAAGGGATGTTCTAACATACAAGAGAGAGACCAAGAACACACGTGCAGATGCACACCCGTGCAGACACCCACATACACACACCTGGCACTTGCCGGAAATGCAGGAGGCATGCAATGAGAGGCAAGAGAACTGCAAGGAGAACAAAACACTGTGTGAGAAAGAAGCATGGTCATATGAGATGATTGGCCTTGGCAACACAATCAAGAAGCAGCAAAATTAGCAGCTCAGTCAATTGTGAAGGGCCCACCTCCAGGTGGTGAGGTTGTGTTGGGAGAGGCTCGGGCAGGCAGGAAGGAAACCCATTAAAGGGCTGTTGTTTCCTACCATGAGCCTTTCAGTGCTGTTTGAATTTTTACTATATGTCTTACTTTGGCAAAAAGGAAAATTTAATTTAAAAGAAAATATCCAAATATAGTATTTGAGTTGGCATTGCTTGGTTTGCTTTCTGAATTTTTAAAGGGAGAGGGCAAAAACTTTTGCACTGATAGCTATGTAAATTGAGCAACCTTTCTAATGTTTTTTAAGTAAACCGCTTACATCCTTAGATAATTCCTCAGGGGAAAAATCTTAGTAATTTCTTGAGAAAATAAACTTTGAAGTTAAAAAAAAAAGAAAGCAAGCAATAATTTCCGCTGCAAGAGGGAAATAAAAACTTTGAGGGGTGACAATAACAATAATTTTCTCAGACGTGTATCTGTGACCTTGTTGGCCTAGAGGATGTGAGAGCCAGGTGACTTCTGCCCCTCTTACCCCTACGTCCTCACTCTCTTCCACCTGTTGCCTTCCTTCCCTTCCCCTCCCTTTCACCCCTCTGGTCCCCTCTCCTGCTACAACGTCTACCAGCACTAACCACAATATGACCTGAAAATTTTCTCTTTATAGGTATACCTCATTGAATAAATAAGTGATGAGTGAAATGTTAAAAATTTCTGTTTAAACAAAATGATTTTTTAATAGTCCACAAAGACCAAAAGAACTATGTACATTTTTTACTTGCTTGAGAATGTTGACTTGGGTGGGGTGTCAGCGATACCGAATAATGAAAGAAGATTCGACATCCCTGATTTAAAAGAAGAAAAATGCACAGGCAAGTTTTTCATGGGGCTGTGGATACATAGTTTAAGGGCGCCAGTGGACAGACACAGAGACTCCCTTGACTCGCTGCTCTTCCCCGCCCGCAGCATGGTGCCTCCAGATTCAGACTTGATCGCTGGAGGCACAGTGGTTTCCTTCTGATGATCTCTCAGGTGGGAGGGGAGCCTTCAGGTCTCTACCCTTGACTTTTCAAAACTGTCTGTGGCATTATGCCATCTCACTGATGACTCCATTCTTGTTCTATCTTGCAGACAACAAAACTTCCCAACAGTTTAAAATGTTACCATTTAATTTCTGTACTTCTTGAGAAACATTTATGACCACTTAATCTGGGAAGTTTGAAACTAATTGAATGTCAAGGTACTTGCTTTTCTTAGTATTTGACAATTAATTAATTTCCATGCTAAAAAGAGAATGATGAAGAAATTTTAATATACATTTAAAAAGATATTTTCTAACATTTAAAATAACTTTATCTGGCATTTTATTTATTTACTTTTCTTCCTCTCTCCATTTCTGATAATTCCAGGATTGAAAGAATCATTAGGGTTTCCTCCCCCTCTCCCCCACCTCCTGCCCATATTTGGGTTCAGCATGAAATCAGTCTTGTTTCTTCCACTCTGGGCTTGTACTGAGAGTACATTTGCTGGTACTTTCAAGTAAGCTTGTATCTGATTGAACAAGCAGGACTTTGCCTTCTTCCTTGTAGCCCCATATACCCAGTTTCAGAGTAGATAGCTACAGAAAAACTCTGACAACTCTGGTAATCAAGGAGGTTGCTGTTGCTAAGCAACAGAAAGGCAAGCAGGATGCCTTGTGCTCGCCAATATTTTCTTTTCCTCGGGGAACCATTTAAAGTGCAGGTGCAGCGTTGGCCAAAAATGTGGAGATTCAGCACTAGCATCTGGGCTTCTCTCTGAGGCCCTAGTTTGCTCGTCACCATTTGTTTTATTCCCTCTCCCAATGCTTCATTTTGATAATGGAGCTTCCATGCTCACAGGCATCTCTTTCCCCCAGTACATTCTCCTTTCCCTTCTTGATACATTTTAGTTTCAAGGACCAGACTTCTCACTGTTCCTTGCTGAAGATCCTGTTTCATTCTCAAGATCCTGCTTAGGGTCCTCAATCTTAGCCCCAGCCTGGGACAAATACCTTGTTAATGACAATTGTACCTTCTAGTTTCTATTGCCTGCCCCTGCTTCAACACCATGGAGTCCCCACCTGTTAGGGGCTTCCTATATGCTCCTGGTCCATGACTGATGAAAACCACTTCCCAGTTCCCTCCTGAATCTTACCCCAGTTTTTGCCCTACCTGGCTAGAGGATCTAAAACCAGGCCCCAGCCCTCACTCTCCCTTCCAACTGCAATCATTTGCCCATGTAACACCCACAGTTCCAGCATCCATGCCTCTTTAATAAATCCTGAGGTGTGACGGCTACTATCTGTGCCTTGGTTGGATGTCCTTATGATGAACCTTTGTTCTGAACACACAGGCCCACACTGTGCTTTTGACACAGGTTAGAGTGCACAGTCCAGACTATTTATGACGTATCAGAGGGTATCTAATTTACAAATGAGTTTTGTTCCCCAGAAAAGTCTATTCCTAAGACAACAATTGAGTGTATAGGAACAAATATTTCAGGGTTGGCATTTAATTGTGGCTGGCCTTTCATGGCAGCCTATAAAAAGCCTACTTGATACAAAATGAACCAGAGCTAAGAAGTACTGCACCCAAGCACAATATCAACTCTGACAAAAACTGTTTTGGTGGAGAAATGGAATTTGGATTTTAACTAGCATCTCCAGGCTCAAGCCCCTGAGCTGCGGTAGGAACTTTATTAGTTTCTAACAAGGGCAGGGGGAATCAGAAAGGCAATGGAATACAAAGAGTTTATTGCAGCTGGATAGGAATAAAAGGGTTAGAAGCAACCTGACCTTGGTTATTGCTACAGAAGCTGAAGAGTGGGGAGCTCAGCTGGTGGAGAAGGGGAGGAAGAGAAGACAATACCTGTTGAGAACCCTCAGGCCTGGGCTGTCAATGTTGTTGGTAGAGAGAGGGTGAACTCACATGACCCAAGGTGGTGACAAGGAGACTTGTGGTATCAAATCTGGGACAGGACAAATCTGGACCAAACCAAGATTAGGAAGAAGAGAGATATAGGAGTAGTAAAAACATAGGGAAATTTGTGCCCGGAATCTCCTTTGAAAAAATGGTTCCCTACTCCCGCACCTGTCTCCACAGCCATGTCATTCCAGACAAGTGATGAACCTTTCACACTCTCAAGAATTTGACTTTAAGATTGGAAGAATTGAAGTACTGCCAGTTTATCTGGATGCAAAATCCACAACTCCAGGGATTACATGTTGACATGCTCTGCCATGCGGCCATGGAACAGAGGAAACCGGTGTGCAGCAAAGAAGAATTAAATAATTTGCTTGTTCAATCCTTCACTCAGTGAAGAGGAAAAGGAAAGACAAGAGGAGAACTAATATTTCACTAGAGTTTATTATGTGCTAAACAGGAGATTATGCAGAGCCTGCAGAGAAAACCAGGCAATGTTCAGGAATGGGTGGCATAGTCAGCAGGGGGACTAATTTGGTTGTAATGATTAATTAGGAGTCAGACTCCAAGGACATACCTTGGCTGTTTGCGATGTCCTCCCAGGGCTCCCCTCCTACCATTAAAGGGAATTTTTCTTCTCTTGCTGAGTGCAGCAGACTGAAGAAATTCCATAGATTACTTCTGAGGGTTAGTAACTTATTTTCTATATACAATAAGAAAAACTGACCACCTACTTAGCATAGCCAGTGTTACGAAGCAAAACAGGGCAGTGCTGAGGAGGAGAGCATCCTGAGACAATCCCTAACAACCTGTAGGTGAGTGAGCACCTTTCATAGCACCATGCGCAACTGAGTGCTGAGTTACTACCAGTACTTCATGGTTTAACTGATAAATCCTATCTTACACAAGTGGGATCTTTTGTCATCTTCAAAGAAACACCATCACCTACATTATACACAATAGTACTTATATTGACAACACAGTAGAACAATAGTATAGTCAATGATGAACACTACAATGTCCCACAAAAATGGATCCAAATTATAATTAAGAAACTCAGCAACTCAAGTGGATATACTATTTGTAAGTGTGTGTGATTTAAGAGTACTTCAAATGCAATTGTTTTTACTTCTCTAAGTTGATAGATTCACAACAATTTCTGTTTCAATGCAATTCCATGGTACTCTTGACTAATGTAGCAAGATAATCTAAGAGAAAATTTAACTGTGTTTCATGTTTCTCCAGTAACAAGACAAAACAATGAGATATATTATTCCAAATCTCCTGTCCCCATCCTGACCTACCTCACAAAAATGAAAGTTGAGCTTTCTCGGCACAAGGGCTGTGTTATAAGAATTTTATTTTTAAAAACCCAAGCAACAAGCAGAATTGTCCAGGAAAGTTAAATACTAAGAGTGGAGAGGAAGGGGGGTGTGGCCTGGCCCAAGACCAGAATAAGGAGTGAATGACAGTTACAATGGCCCCCACATTGCCAACAGCAAGGCAGAAAGTGGCTGTTTTATGAATGGGTAGCACATAAACACCCAGGAACCACAGGGACTGCCCCAGTGACCGTGGCAGGCAAATCTGCCCCTTTTAAACAGGCCCTACTGCCCAGAACAGGGGTACCTATAATGAACTGGACACAAGGGCAAGGGCATAGCTAGCACATTTGACACCCTGAGCTAATCTTTACCTCCATCGGCCAAAATTTTTAAAGAATTAATCACATAATAGTAACTACATTCTTGATTCATTTCTTAGTTTTAAAAGAGTTAATGATACAAAATATAAATTTTCAATTTAGAAGTCATGCAAACTCAACAGGATATTTTATTTAGGAACTAAAAGGCACTAATCAAACAAAAATATTATCAACTGTAATTTACATTCTGATTCTCTGCTTTAAATTTTAAACACAAATAAAATTTACAAGCTGTCATGTAAGTGGGAGAACTGAAGCAACTGAAGTTCTATTTCTCCATCTATATGATGAGGATGTTTTCTTTACTTCTTTTGAATTGAATCTACTATTTAGATGCAGGAATATGTAACAAACAGGGTTTCACTCAAATGATTCCTAATCTTTAGGAGTTTGTAGATAAACAAATGTGTATGACTGATAGATCCATGGCAGAGGTGTGGGTGATGGGTGGAGAACTGAGTAACTGATGGTTCTCCTAACTGAAGTCCATGGAGAATAAAATATTTTTAAAGGATAAATAAGAAAAAGTGCATCCCTGGCTGGTGTAGCTCAGTGGATTGAGCATGGGCTGTGAACCAAAGGTTCACTGGTTCGATTCCCATTTGGGACATATGCCTGGGCTGTGGACCAGGTCCCCAGTTAATGTTTCTCTTCCTCTCTTTCTCCCTCCCTTCCCCTCTCTCTAAAAATAAATAAATAAAACCTTAAAAAGGTAAGAAAAAGTGCTAACTTGCAGTTTACACATATTATTAAAACTCAACAATAGTCATAGCAATTGTTTAATATTTATACCCACAAAATTTGTTTTTCACAATGGAGTACCAATTACTGTTTAAAATTGCCAGTGTGTGGTGATAATGAAAAGCAGAACAACTTTTTAATCAGCATTATTATAGTACCTAATTACTTACAAAAATACACTTCCTTATTGCCTGTTTATGAGGCAGACTGCCCTACCATCCTACTCATGGTACTTACAAATTGTTTGAAATTGCATAATCTCTCAAGGACACTTGCACTGCTAGGGGAATAGCAAAAGGCCTCCCAAAATATAACTGAGATTAAATTCCCCATAAATTACACTGGTGTTTGCATCAGATTTCATGAAATGATTTTACCTGAGTATTGTAAGATAAATATGTATCAGTTATAATAATATAATAAATATTGCCAAAACATAACTAATATCAGTAATATAGTACATGATTAAACATTTGATTTTTCTAAATAGAAAAACCTAAGTTATCTTAGGTATTTATTTTTCCTGGTAAAATATGGGAAGTGATCAAGTTTTCAAAATTTATAAAATACATCAATCATAGAATTTAGTAACATTCTTTTCTAGATAACTCTACTACCAGAAAACCTTATGTAACTATGGTAAAAAAAATTTTTTTTTAATTTTTTTGGTTTTTTTCCCTCTCTGAGTTGGCAGTCATTAAAAGTGTCCCAGCCTTAAAAATCCCTCAGCTTGTGTTTTCCCAGGTTGCACCATTCTAGAAGTGAAGTGATGTCATATAAACAGTAACTATAAGCACTTCTTTACTTCAGCTCCACCCACTATTTCAGCACTTCCAGGCACTTTCCACCTCCCAATCACTTGCATGTATTTATAAGTGAGAGTCTGCTGTCAAGATGGTGACAGGCAAACACTGCTCACCTCCTTACACAACCACATCAAAACTACAACTAAAATATAGAACAACCATCACTCAGAACCATCAGAAATCAAATTGAATGGAAGTCTGACAACTATGGAATTAAAGAAACCATATCCATCCACACTGGCAGGATGGACGGAGACGCAGAACAGGATGGTCCCAAATTCATGTATGGTAGATAAAAATTCAGGAGGGATATTTTGGAAGTGAGGAGTCCCCAACCCCATACCAGGCCCCAGCCCAGAGTTCCAGTGCTAGGAAGATAAGTCCCATAACTTCTGGCTGCAAAAACCAGTGGGGATTGAGTCACTGGAGGAAACTATTGGAGTCCCGAGCAGTTCCCCTTAAAGAACCCACACACAGACTTACTTAGACTCACTTCCTCTGAGCTCTAGCACTGGGGTAGCAGCTTGAAAGGCACCAGTGACATACAAGGAGGAACTGAGTGTCTGGCATCAAGGTGAGAGCTGGGGGACAGCTTTCTCCCACACAGAAAAGCAGGCAGAGGCCATTGCCCCTTTTCTGAGCCCTCCAACCATAAAGCCACGGAGTTGAGCATACAGGTGCCATATCTGAAACTCCATCAACCTGGCTAATACTGATTGCCCTGCCTTGGAGATCCTGAGACTCTGTCCCATCCAACTATGGGCCCACTCAAACTGCTGTGACTTTTCCATTTGAATGGCTGGTCTTGGCTCATGCTTCACATCTTTCTAAATCCTATCAAACAACCAAAAGCTGGCCTCATTAGGCCCCCAGCCCATGTACCTCATGCTAAGTGGCTCCAGGCCTGGCACTAGCAGCAGCCAGCCTAGATTCACAGCTTGGCTTCACCAGGGAATCTCCAAGCACAAGTAGCAGCCATCTCAGATTGCTTTATAGCTCATGCATATGCTGGCTGGCGCAGAACACAGGAGAGCAACTGATCTTGGCTCATATCACCTGGGAAACTCCAGAGCATGCACATCCAATGGACAGCTACAGACCATGTTGGAGCACCACCACCCTGCCCCTGCACAGTTTATCCTCCATGGAGGGTGGAGGCTGGTGGTCAGTGGCCACAGCCTGTCCTTGCAGCTGACTGTCCTGGGTAAATCCCTCCCATTGACTTGCCAACAGCAACAAAGATGCAAATACAAGAGGAGGGTGTACTCAGCCCACACAAAGGACACACCTTGAGTACCAAGCTTCAGTGATAGTGGAGGCTGTCCCACTAGACCCTATAGGACACCTACTACATTAGGCCATGCTACCAAGACAAGGAGTCACAGCACCTCTACCTAATATACAGAAACAAAAAGGGAGGCTGCCAAAATGAGGAGACAAAGAAACATGGCCCAAATGAAAGAACAGATCAAAACTCCAGAAAAGGAACTAAACAAAACAGAGATGCATAATCTATCAGATGTAGAGTTCAAAACACTGATTATAAAGATGCTCAAGAAACTTAGTGAAGACCTTAACAGCATAAAAAAGATCTAGTTAGAAACAAAGGATACAATAATTGAAATAAAGAACAATTTTCAGGAAAACAACAGTAAAGTGGATGAAGCCGAGAATCAAATCAATGATTTGGAACAATGGAAGCAAAAAACAACCAATCAGAACAACACAAAGAAAAAAGGATCCACAAAACTGAAGATAGTGTAAGCAGCCTCTGGGACAACTTCAAGAGGTCTAACATTCACCTCATAGGGGTGCCAGAAGGAGAAGAGAAAGAGCAAGAAATTGCAAATCTAATTGAAAAATAATGAAAGAAAACTTCCCTAATTTGGTGAAGGAAATAGACATGTAATTCTAAGAAGCACAGAGAATCCCAAACAAGATGAATGCAATGTGGCCACTCCAAAACACATCATAATTAAAATGCCAAAGGTTAAAGATAAAGAGAGAATCTTAAAAGCAGCAAGAGAAAAGAAGTTAGTTACCTACAGGGGAGTTCTCATAAACCTGTCAGCTGATTTTTTAAAAGAAACTTTGCAGGCTAGAAAGGATTGGTGAGAAATATTCAAAGTCATGAAAAGCAGGGACCTACAGCCAAGATTGTTCTACTCAGCAAATCTATCATTTAGAATTAAAGGGCAGATAAACAGTTTCCCAGACAAGAAAAAACTAAAGGAGTTCATCATCACCAAACCATTATTATATGAATGTTAAATGTACTTACTTAAGAAAAAGAAGATCAAAACTATGAACATTAAAATGGTAATAAATACATATCTATCAACAATTGAATCTAATAAAACAAACTAAGCAAACAAGAACAGAGACAGAATCATGGATATGGAGAGGGTTTTGATGGTTGCCAGATAAGAGAGGGGTGTAGGGGAATAGGTGAAGAGGTAAGAGGATTAAGAAGTACAAATAGGTAGTTTCAGAATAGCCATGGGGGTGTATAGTACAGTACAGGAAATGGAGTAACCAAAGAACTTATATGCATGAGCCATGGATATGAACAATGGTGAGAGGATTTCTTGAGGGGGTAGGGGATGGAGGCGAGCAAAGGGGGAAAAACTGGGACAACTGTAATAGCATAATCAATAAAATATAATAAAAAAGAAAAGAGTAGGGAGAAGCCATAGAAGATAGAAACTGCAAAAGTACCCTAAAATTAGTCTAACAATCAATATGCAGAAACTGTGAATACTCAGAGTTATTAAAGAAGACAAGAAAATAGAGACATCATGTTCGTGGTAGATCTCAACAAAAAATTTATAAATGAATTTTAAGGGTAGCTAATTTTTGCAAATAAGCCCTCTTGGCCTTCATCAACTCAGAGATCTCTGCTGTCCCCCAAAGCTTTGGAGCCTTCTAAGGCTATCTATGCTGCCACAGTGGCCCTTTGCTTCCACTGAGCACACCCATGTTGCCTCCACAAAGCTGTTGCTGTCACTGATAATGCCATAACCAGTACTGGTGGAGTGGCCTCACTTAGACTTGGCCCCACAATCATTTGAATATTAGTGGCAGCAAATGAAATTACAGCCAAAGTTAAGAGGATGGACAAGAAGATAAAAAAGAATGTTCCTCAGAAGGTATGAAGAAACTGAGATGGAAGGGGCAGCTTTGGGTCTCAGTATAAAGAAATCAAGATCATTTCTCCTGGTAGGAAAATCCCTCCCCAAAGTACCCAGACTTTCAGAACAGCAGGGCCTATCCCCATCCTTGATTCCCAGACCTTTGTAATCTAGCAGAGAAGCAGAATCTTTGAGTAAATACTGGTTTAGATTAGTTTCTTCAGCCATATATATCAAACAGAACCTTGATGAACTGACTATCAATTTTGTTTTTGGGGACTACTAGTTCCGTGGACCACAGCTAAAAATCTAGATGTGTTAGGTTGTCCCACTTCTGTCACGCTATGGGACTCACTGCTCCTGAACCACCCATTCTCACCATACTTAACAGCCTCAGTCAGGACAGTGCCTCTACCCATCTTATACCCACCCCAAGAACACAATTTGCACTTTAATCTGGGAAAAGGATGAGATACTCATTATAACAATACCTAATTCATAGTCAGTGCTAAATGAATGAGAGCCTTTTTCACTTCCTTGGAGTGGAGAGGGCAGCTCATGCAGTGACTATTAAAAGTAGGTTAATACTCATCCAGTTTAGCTCACTAACAAATGAAATGTTAATCAAACTGCCTCCTCAAGTGAAGAAGAGACTCCCTTTTCCCACATCCTGAGATGTCTAGGGAGAGAGGAGGATCAGAAATCAGTCACTTGGCTGTGTTATTATATAGTAAGCTTGTCTCATCTCTGCCCCACCCCAGGGACCGAAGGAAGATGGAGGCCCTTAAGAGCTGGGAAAGACCCTTCTCTCAGCTCAAGTTATGAGTGTTACACAGTGTCATGTGCTTTCAGTGGAATATTTGTATCATTTGTTGGTGATAGCCACCGCTTCCTAATGAAGTGCTATTTGTCTCCACTCACTAGCTGGGTCCCCCAACTCTGCACTGATCAGTCATGTTCTCATATGAAGGCACAAACTCTTTGAACGTCTGGACATAGTGATGCTCATCCCAAAGGAGAAGTGTGTAAATCAGCTGTGTCCATTGGACCATGAGCCCTTTTAGCTTATTTATGGGCCAGAATGTTCACCAAGTACATTCAGGTTTTGGATAAAATCTGACACTTCTCTGTACATCAGACTGTGAGTTCTAAGTTTGCCTGCTGACTCTGCCCACAGCTTCTTCAGGAGGGGAGCCTCTTCTTGGGCCGAGTACTCTTCCTCCACCAGCAGCCAAGGCTGAGGGTCCCAGAGTGGATCCCAGCCTCTTAAGGGAGGGGATACTCTGAAGACTCTTTTTTAAAAAAGCCAATAATATAAATATAAAAATGAAATAATATATAATTTTATACATATAAGACATATACGAACAGTATATGTGCACATGCAAAATGCATAATTTAAAAGTATGAAGATGAATATCCTTTCACAAATCATTTGAGGGGTCCAGGAGCAGAAAAGGAAGCATAGTGTGCAGCATAGGGTTTCAGAAACCAGAGTCACATTGCAGTGGTTAACTTCCTACTCTGTTTCCTACCAGCCATCAGACCTTAACCTCTCTGTGCCTCAGTTTCCTGATTTCTGAAGAGGAGATAGCCATAGTTTCCACCTCCAAGTTCATCATTAGAATTAAGTGAGACTATATATGTGTAGTGTTCAGGACAGCACCTGGCACATAAAAAAATGATCAATAAATGGTAACCATTAGCACTCATTTTGTCTGTATGTGGTTGGGATCCTGTGGTGGGAAGGAAAAGAGAACCACTCTGCTTTTCACTGGTAATGAGGGGTGTTGTAAGACAACACACGGAAATAGGGACGGTGAGTATTGGATAACTTCCTTAACAATGTTGCTGCTCTCCCCCCAGTTTGTTTGGGGTTTGCAGGCATCCCATGGTGCATATTAATGAGGCTCCACAGCCTGCTGTCTGGTAATGCTGCTGTCACTGACTTCTGTGTACCAGCTATAAAATTAGTCCCATGGCTTTTAATCTAATGTGTGGTTTGATAAAGACACTGCTGTCTGCTGTAGTCATTTTCAGTGGAAGCTTCTCTAGAATTTATAGCACAGGGATCAAATCAGCTTCTAAACTACCCTATGGCCAGAGAGTAGGCTACTCATCAATTTCCCCAAATGGTAAAATGTTCCTCTTCCTGTAGTTTATCCAAGAAGGAATGTCAAAGGGGGTCCTGTGTTTGTTAGGATACTTCAGATTGTAACAGAAAACCCAACTCAAAGAGATTTAAACAATAAAGGCAATTAATGGGCTCATGTAACAAAAAATTCATGGGGTTGGCTGATTCCATGACTCAGTGCGGGAAGAGAGCTCCGTTTCTTTCTGCCTCTCAGCCCTGGCATTCACAATGTACCCATCGTCCTAAGGTAGACTGTCATCATGGTTCTGGGATGGCCACCCCCAGCTGCATCAGGTCTGTGCTTTCCTCCACAGCCAGGAGGAGATGGACAGCATGTCCCATCCTTTCAAGTGAGATTAAAACTCACCCAGACTCAACATACTTAGGGCTGTGCTTAACCCTTGAACTAATGATTGCAGCTAATCAGTCAGGGGCTGCCCCTGGTGCTGAAGTAGGGTCAGCCACTTCTGAAGCTCAGGGCTGTGTGAAGAAACTAATATACAAATAATATTAGAAAGGAGGAAGGGAAAGTAACATATGGATAACCTTGAAAGGAGGAAGGAAAGGATGGATATAGGTAGGCAGCAACAAATATCCATTATAGTCATGATGTGGTTTGGAAATTGTGGGCGGATATGCATCTGGAGGTTCTCTGGCCTTAGCTATGGGTTCCCAAAGAGGAAATGACAGCTGTCAAGTGGAATATATTAAGGAGGATTTCGATCCCAACTATGGGCACTCACAGGTATCCAGGAATATCCAGTTCTCCTGGAGACTGCTACCTGAAGAATAGAGCACACTCTGGGAACAGGGTTTGCTATTGATCCTTCAGCAGCAAGAGCTCAATAATGCCCCACCCACCGCCACCATTATGATCACTCAGTAACTCTCTTCTCTGCTTCTCACCTCCTTTTATTGCCAACAAATCATTTCATTATTTTTGGTCTTCCATATGCTTGTTCTGCTGCCTTATAGCTCATAAACCAAGATATCAGCTTCCTTGTGAGCCTGTTTCCTCATGGCCTCTTCCCATGTGTCTTTTCAGATTCTACTCCACCTAGTAATTGCTCAATTCTATCAGTTTGAGGGATGTTTCAGGGTGCCACATAGTGAGACAATCCCATGGCTAGGTTTTGAAAGTTGACAAAGATTTGGAGAGAAAGAAGAAAGTCATGATATTTCTTGGATAGAGAAACATAACATGAAGATATTTCTGGGGCAGGAAGAAGAATGATTCTCCAGAGCAAGAGAGCTTGCTAGAGATGATCAAGAGATCATTCAGGCTGGAAAGGTGGAGTGGCACTGATTACAGAAGTCTTGGAGATAAGGACCCATTGAATGAAGGTTTTTGAGCAAAGCACTCATGTGCTTCTTCATTATTTCTGCAGCCACATCAACTTTATTTGAACCTTTATCTTGCTTTTACCCAATGGCCAGATATCTCTGGTTCCTAATTCCTCTCCCTTTGTTCTATTGCACCAAGTTTGGGTGAACGCTGTTGGGCTAGTGATGAGAAGCAAGGAGCAGCACTCACCTATGAGGCACACCTTTTGCCATTGTCCTGTGGTTAAGTTATACCAGCAGTTCCCAAACCTATCAGACTCAATGTTCATTTTTTAAAGAAAGACTTCTGTAATTCTTTACTATCTTGAAATAAAATTCATCTATACTATGATGGATCTACATACTTAATTGTATGGGATGAACTGTATCCTCTCAAATTCATATCATGAAGTCCTCACCCCATTACCTTGTCTGTATTTGGAGGCAGAGGTAATTAAGTTAAAATGAGGTCATATGGATGGGCCCTGAATCATTATGACTGGTCCTCACAAGAAGAGAATAAGTGGACACAAACACACAGGGAGGGAAGACAATGTGAAGACACAGGGAGAAGACAGCCACCTATAAGCCAAGAAGAGAGGCCTGGAACAGATTTGTCTTCAGAAAATAGCAACTGTGTGGACACCTTGATCTCAGACTTCTAGCTTCCCTTACTGTGAGAAAATAAATCTCTGTTGTTTAAGCCTCCCCGTCTGTGGTTATAGCAGTCCTAGGAAAGTGGGAATGATAAATAATGACTTTGCTGTGATGTAAAACAGAAATAAATGGAACGTAATTTATAATGGAATATGTATTTCCACATTTTAAATGCTTGAGTACTACCATACCAAAAGACAACATTTACACCAATACTGTGCGTGCCACCAGCTAGAAATAATGATGGAGTGACAGCACAAGTGCAGGCTGAAACAGATGGCTTGCAGTATTGGCAACTCAAATGCAAAATCCTGAGTGACATTACCATTGGTACATCACTTTCTGAAAGACTGAAAAACTCTTGGTGAAGTGCCAAACAAAACAAAGAACAATCTTCCTTCAATTTAAATGGTAGTTACAGTCCTGGAAAATTCAAGAACTGCATTGTATTTATTTGTAACACAGAAACAAGTGCTAGGCAAAGATAATTATAAATACATTTTTAAACTATCACATGAATGTCCTGTGGAACATTCGAAAGTCACAGCCAGTTCTTCATTTTTCTGTGCATGCTGCAGAATGTCATATGTTTAGCATCCCTGGCCCACATCGATGTCAATCATCATGACAACCAAAAAATGTTTCCTAAGTTCCAAAATATTCCCTAAGTGTTCCCTAAAGGGGAGTACCACTTTTGTGTAGAAATAGTGAGATACAAGAAAAATAAAAGGTGAAATTTATAGTTTTTTGGGGGGTTTGGTCCACCTTCACCCCCACTCCCTGCCATAACCATTCTGCCTAGAGGCAGAAAACTAGGGACTTGGTGACATGAGATCACACAGCAGGCAAGTCAAGCAAGTGGTATGCACCTTCTGAACATGTATTATTGAAAGCCAGTCTTGACATTGGCCTTAAGCCTCATGCGGGTAAAAGGCTCCTTTGTTTGCTTAGACTTAAGAGGCCTCAGGTACTTGAAGCTTGGTAGAATCTAGCAGCTGTGGGCCTGCCTTTCTCCCTGTGTGTTTTTGTTTGTATTTGGGGTTTGCAAAGGGCTAGGAGTGCTGCTGTGATTGCAGAAGCAGCAGCGGGCCAGAGCACAGCCCCAGAGAAGCATCTTGACAAATTGTGCTGTTCATTTCCCTGCCCCTGTTCCTAGACTGTTGACCATTCATTGTTAGAGAAAATCACATGAACCAAGAAGTTGGTTCCACCAGAAAGCTATGACTTCTAACCATAACTGGACCCTGAAGGGTGCACCCAATCCCTTGTTCCACTCAGCCTGTCACCCAGGCATGTTTCCGACTTACTCTCAACCTTTCCATTCTCTTTTCAAGCACTCAAATTCCACTCTGTTGTCATGTTCTGTAGAAGACTTTTGTGTATTTTACTGAGACAGCCAACATCATTGTCCTGAAGAAGAACTTCCCTCCTTTTCATTGCAAAAGTTTCCTCTTGCACAAGAGGAAGCAAAGTCCACTTTGTTGCCTGTTGCCTGGAATGCCTGTTTCTCCCCTTTCCAAGGAAGCATGCTTCATTGATTAAAGATCTTCATATTTCCCCTTTCAACTGCCTTCTCCTCTCACCTTTGCCTGAAGATATACTAGATGAGTCAGAACTCTTTGGTTGCAAGCAGCAGAATCCAACTTCAATGAACTTTAGTCAGAGAAAGGGGACTTTATTCTAAGGAATCAAGGATATCTCAGAAACCCAATGGTAGGATTGCCATGGTCTTGGGAAAGGACTTGAACTGGAACTGCAAAGCCATTAGCATTCTTTCCCCCCTTCTTTTCTGCTCCTCTTGGTTTGCTTCATTTTTCTCTTTCTTGTACCCTCGCTTCTTGTGGCTTCATAACCAGAAGGTAGAATTCCAATTCCAGGAGAGAGAAGCTTCCTTGCCTAGCTTGGACCAGGTCCAGGCCCTTGGCAAGTCCAGCTTAAACGGCTTAACAGAGACCAGAGTTACCCTCCTGCCTGAACTAAGTAAATACACAAAATGGAGAAGCAATGGGTTTTGAACATGGATATTTGAACAAGATGAAGGAACCCAAGAGGAGCCCAACAGACCCCCTGAGTTGAGAAGACAGAGCTGGGTGTCCAGGGAAGACATGGTCGCTAGAGGTAGCAGGACAGAATACCAGAGAGAAGAGAGTTGGAGAGAAGGGGATACAGCGGGGAATTTCACTGCATCTTCAGCAATGAGAGTACTGATCAGTACATTTCTGTAAGGAAACCACTGGAATCCAGGAAAAGAGCCACCTAAAAGGAGCAGAGGGAACTCCTTGGAGTTCTCACAGGGCCCGAACTAGTTTGTTTCCACCAGTCAGAACGGCAAGTCTTGTCATCCACAAGGCATCCAGTGGAATCCTCAGAAGGGCATCTCTCACCTCAGTTGTGGGAAAACATTTAGTCCTCAGTCTGCCCTGGTCCTGCCTAACAGAGTTACACAGAAACCTGAGAGGATCCAACTGTTTCCAAGTATCTTAACTGCCTCTCAGAACAAATTTTAAGATTATTTATAGGAACACAAAAATACCCAGTACCCCAAGTAAAACTCATGATTCTGGCATCCAATCAACCTCCTGGCCAAGGGAAGGAAGTAGAAAATGAGGAGGAAGAAACAATGCTAAATCTATCCTGGAAATTCTCTGAAGGTTATAGTGGCCTCCTCTCCCATTATAAAGCTATTATTATTTTCTTATTCACATACCAAAGTATTGTTTGACTTATTACAACGAGTCTCCATGGTTACTGTTATTAAAAAAAAAACTCTGTGAGCAAAAGAATTATGAAAAAGAGAATATCAAACAGGGGACAAAAGAAATTTCTGCAGTGCTTTAAAACTGACCAAATTCTTTCCCTATTTCCTTCCCCACCTGCTTCTGCAGAAAGTCCTCTCCCTTCTTTAACTGAATCTCTTACCTCTCCTTCTCTTCCCAGGCTGTTTAATTAAATACAGAATGTGTGGCTCGTTTTTCAGAGAAAATTTAATTTCTTTTCTGGTTTTTACATTGGCAGATTTTAACGTTTCACATGTACTTCTCAACACCCCCTCGCTGGCAGGTAGGTCAGCGCCTTTTGTCCTGTTCTGCCCACTGCCCCACTCCTTGGGCCAACGGCCCGTGGAGTTGGTAAAGGCTCCCCCTGCCCTGCTCTCTTTGCCTGGAACCCACCCGCCCTGTCAGTAAGCAAAACAGAATTGTGACTTTGGCTCATTTGCCCACATGGCAAACGTGTCCTACACCTCCACTTTTTCCGTAGGTGAAACCTTTCTGGCATGGAGTGGGAACAGGCTGTTGATGAAGTGAGGGCGAGTAGAGGGGAGTCAGGAGAGCGCGGAGAAAGCAGACCAAGAGAGCGGGACAAGAGGTACAGGGCTGGTGACCCGCCAATGAAAGGACCAACCACTCAGGAGTGAGAGGCAGAAGCGCGAGTAAGGCGACCAGACATCAGGCGGTCGCGGAAGCAGGGAGAGCGGGGGAGACGCGCGAGGGCCGAACCCCCAGCAGCCAGAACCCAGATCGGAAGAGGGGAGACCGTGTGGAGGGGGTCGGTGCGCGCTGGTCCCGGGGGACGCGCGCGGTCCGAGGACAGAGCTCGGGCCTGGTGTGGCCCGACCCGCAGCCGGCTGCGATGGGCGAGGCGAGCCGGGTGTGCTCGGGCTACTACAGCCTCAACCACAGCTTCGTGGAGCCCTTCCAGTGTCCCCGGCGCGGCGAGGCGGCCGCCCTCCTCTACTGCTGCGGCTTTGCAGACCTCAAGTACTGCTGCAGCGAGCCGGGCAGCTACTTTCCCTACAAGCACAGCTACATGTGGAGCCTCAGGTGGGCAGGGCAGGTGGCTGGCGGGCCGGGGCCCTGGGAGGCGGTGGGCAGTGCTACAGCTGGAGCGGGAAAGTCGCCCGCGTCCCCACGATCCGCTCGGGTCAGGTCTCTCCTGAAGGACACGGAGCTATCTAGAGCAGGTGAGGGCTCTACAGAGAAAACCCGCCCGCTAGGAGATGCCCAGGGAGCCAGGACTCCTCAGGTGAGGGTCGGGCCATTGCCACTCTGAGTGTGAATTCTCTCGGGACCCCAGGCGAGGCGCGCGGGCTCTGCGCCTAGGGCGCACTCAACCCACCCCTGCTCTCCAGGCTCAGGTCCCCACCAGCCCCGCCCCAGTGGATTGCTCTTCAGTTTCTCTAGGGACCAGTCCCAGGCAGTTGACTCAGCTGGCAGAGAGAAAACACGCAAATAACTTAAGGAGGTTTTAATTTTCTTTTTGATTTGATTGGGCATTTGGTGCATTTGAATAGAAGGGGGTTCCTATGAGACCCATTTAAGGCTTTAGCCGAGGATCTGAATATTTTAAGCCTCTTTGGAGGTGGAAAGGAATTGGCTGTATTCTTTAAAATATCAAAAAGTTAGTGAGTTGCGTGTGTGTGTTTGCATGTGCACGCAAGCCAGCCAGCCAGCAAGCAAACAAGTGGGCTTTACAATTTGCCCTTTCCAAATGATCTTACAGTGACCCCAAACTGAACTGGGGACACAAAGAAGCACAGAGAGGTATAGTTTGAGGCGCTAGGATTGCACTCCGTAGAACCTTCCCAGGACACCCTCTTTCTAAACTGGGTGGCCATTGCTGAAAAGTGAAGACTTTGGTGGGAGGGCGGGGGGCGGGGGGTCTTCCTTGCTTCTTTTTCCTATGATGGGAATTTTACTTATTCCAACTAGTATTTATGCAGATATTTTTCATTATGAAGTGCTTTCCCTCCCCTTACACTCCAAAGGTTTGCAAACTTTGAACTTGGTTTTTTCCTTTTGCCTAGAGAATGAATGGGGTGTCAGGATTACAGGAAAGAATTTACACCTACATTCCATCTTAAATTGTTTCTTACAAATAGTGAGGGAGAGATGGGGAGAGAGGGAGAGAGAGAGAGAGAGAGAGAGAGAGAGAGAGAGACTGCTACTGAGAGGAAGAATACAGGATGGGACAAAAGTAGGTTTACAACTCATGAATGGAGCTAGAAGAGATGCCCTTATGGTGGCTACAGAAGCTTCCGGTGTAGCTGGGGCAGCTTCTTCACAAAATAATTGATGACATTAGTGGCGGAACTTATCCTCTTTATCCAGAGTATCTGAGTGTTTGGGACTCCACAGATTGGACTCATGCTCTAGAAGATATTACCCACTTTTTCAAAGCTGTAGTTGGTGAGAGTCCAGGGCATAGTACTGGCCTATGTGTCTTCTCACAGACATGCACTGAAATATTCTGTTTGCATTCTATGTTCCAATGACTATTGGTTACCTGGTATTCACAGTATCCAACTCTGTGTCACTGGGTCCTGTGTCTAAGCATCTGGAACTTTTGTAAAAAGTATGTCCCATTACTGCTGTACATTTACTAACTTCCTTTACAAGACAGAAGTAGAACTGCAAGTATATCTTTACCACAAGTTAGGCAGAGTTCATGTTTGTCTGTCAATAGTTTTAATAAGTAATGTCAGTCTACCATAAAAAGAAAAGCTGTAGTTGGTACAAGATTATCTGATAAAGTGATATCTTAGCAATTGAATCAGATGAAGTCATTTCATCAAGAAGCAACCGTGAAATGCTTGAAAAGTCAGAACATTTAAATGAAGCCGGCTGTGTTGGAAGGAACAGCTGATATTTCCTCTGTACAGCTAGGGGTTTCATTTGACAGTTAAAGCTTGCGCTTTCCAGAGACAAGACTGCTACATTACAACTGCCACTTTTAAACCTTCATCTAGAGGCAAAGGAAAATGGTGAGGTCAAACCCTATTTTCTTGAAATGAGTAAAAAACAGATGTAGAATCTAAAAAATTCCTTGGAAGGAGCTAATAAGGTCATCCTGCAGTTGAAATAACTGGAAATGAGGAATATTAAGATTATCAGATTCCACTGCTACATTTGATATGACAGAGTGAATATTGTGTGTTCAGAAAAGCTAAGATATACTATTATGCCAAGCTGAGAAAGCAGCAGTGTTGAGATTATGAA
>VMDR010008455.1:21853-36667 GCA_007922815.1 Macrotus californicus | reverse complement strand
CTGTGTTGTCTCTCTCTCACTCTTTTCCTTCCTTTTCTTAAAGTAGACCCTTTAGCATATCTTGCAGAGCTGGTTTGGTGGAGATGTAGTTTTTAGACTTCTTTTGTCTGGGAAGCTCCTTATTTGGCCTTCCAACTTAATTGAGAGCCTTGCTGGGTAAAGTAGCCTTGGTTGCAGGCCCCTGGTTCTCATTACTTGGAATATTTCTTGCCATTCCCTTCTGGCTTGGAGCATCTCCATTGAGAAGTCAGCTTCTAATCTTATTTAGGGCCCCCTTGTATGTTTCTCCCTGTTTTTCCCTTGCTGCCTTTAAGATTCTCTCTTTGTCTTGGAATTTTGCCATTTTAATTATGATGTGTCTTGAAGTGGGCCTCTTTGGGTTCCTTTTGATTGGGACTCTCTGTGTTTCCTGGATTTGTGTGACTTTTTCTCTCATCAAATTAGGGAAATTTTCCATCATTACTTTTTCAAAGAGATTTTCTATTCCTTGCTGTTCTTCTTCTCCTTCTGGTATTCCTATTAAATGGATATTATTACATTTCATGTTGTCTTGCAGCTCACTTACCACCTGTTCGTTTTTTCTGAGCTTCTTTTCTTTTTCTTGCTCTATCTGGGTATTTTTTTCTACCTATTCCTCCAGCTTTTTGATTCGATCCTCTGCTTCATCCAACCTGCTTGTAATTCCTTCTAGTGTGTTTTTTATTTCCGAGATTTTATTGTTCATTTCTTCCTGGTTTTTGTTTATTGTTTCTATTTCTTTTTTCATGCTGTTGTAGTTCTCACTCAGTTCCTTGTAGTTGTCTGTGAGTTCCTTGAGCACATTTATAACCATTATTTTTAATTCTATATCTGATAATTTGGGTACTTCCATTTCATTTAGCTCTTTTAGTGGGGAGTCTTCCATTCCTTTTGATTGCATGTTCGTTTTTTGTGTCCTCATTTTAGATGACTCTTTTTGTTTGTTTCTGTGCTTCCTGATGTTTTGCTTTGCTGGCTCTCTTTGTAGGGTAAAATTCTATTTTAGGAATTCTATGAGGTTCAGTGGTGTGGTCTCTTTGATCTCCTCATCTGGATGCTCTAGGTTTACCCTTTCTTCTGTTTGTGTGGGCTCTTTTGTTGTACTTGGGTTTTTACCTTTTGGTGGTTCCTTTGTTGGTGGTTTCTCTCCTCCAGCAGGTATACTGATGTTCACAGCTCCCACCTATTCTTGGGTGTGATCAGTGGCAGGGGGTAGGCAAAATGGATTAAGACAGTGGAAGAGTATTTTATGGGATTTAAAGTACTAGCAAGTAGAGAAGAGATAGGAGGTTCTTTGGATAAGTATAGTGTTAATTGTGATATTTCACCCAAGTAGCCACTTTTTATAAAAGGTGAAGGAGAGATAAGACTCTTGTTAGAGGGGAGGATGATTGTGAGCTGAATCCAGAAAACAGAGCAATTGTGCAAGGTTAGGTGATGAGATATAGTGAGAGTCAAGGATAGAAAATAGACATAGTGTGAGAGAGAATAGAGTTAACCACAATAAAAATAATGCTCAGGATTGAAGTGAAGTGGGCTAAGCTCAGGGAGGGTTGCTGTGTAGAATGTACAATTGGATGGAACAACGGTTATTTACAATAATATTTTAACAACAGTAACATGACAAGAAATATGTGATTTGGATAACCAGAATAGAAAGTACCCGATCAAGAGTTGTGTGTAATTGGAACACACGTGAAGTGAAAGAAGGAAAATTAAAATACAGTAAAGAGAGAATAAGGAAAACCAGTCAAACAATGCAATTAAACAGAGAAATAAAACAAGGGAAACTAAAGATAAGGAAGGGAAATAAAAAAATACTAATAAAATAAAAGTTGTAAAAATAATGAAAAGATAATAATAATCCACATAAGCAATAAAATGCCAGCTCTATGGGATAGGAAAGTGACATTTGTCTCAGTTTCTCAGTTTTTGGAGGGTTAGCTTTGTGCTCCTCCTTTCGATCTGACTCTGAACTCCACGTCTTAGTGTCTCACTTGGGGGAAGAAAAAACCAAGGGAGAAAAAAGAGTGGATCCAAAAAGAAAAAAAGAAGATACTACTAAGCCTCCTGCTGACTTTAAACCTGTTCAGCGAGTTCTGCTGGCCTTCCTAGATGCCACAGGAAGAGGGGTGCTGGGCTTGGCTTTTCTCCCTTACTGTGGTTTTGAGAGGATGGGGACCAGGCCTGGTTCGCAATATCCAGTTTCCCGGCCTGTGGCCCAGGTTCTCTGTGAGCTGCTAGGCTCAAATCAGCCACTCAGCTGCTCACAGCATGAGTCAATCTCTGGCACAGAGCCCAAGACAAGCAGGGCACACAGTTCTGCTCTGCTACTGTCTCTGGGCGCACAGTTATGCTTAGCCACTCACTCTGGGCGCACGCAGCTGAAATCATCCTGCGGGCGCACCAGCTGCTGCTGGAGAGCTCCTTACAAAGCAGCTGCCCGCTGTTCTTAACAAGCGCCCGGCTTTTCACACAGCCCAACTTGCCAATCAGTCCAGAGACTATCTGAGTCAGGGTCCGACATGGCTCAATTCCTCCCTTCTCCAGGTGTTGCCTGGCACCTCAGTTTCTCTGGTGCCGGCATCCACAGCCCCAGCGGATGTGCACCGCCTCTGTGAGTCTCCCACTTCATCTCTATTCCCCCCAGCGACTTCCAGCACCCAGGTCCCTCCTGGTGCCGGGCTGCCCTCCCTGCTCTGGTTGGGGAGGGAGCTGGTGATCCAACTCTCCTCCCTGTGTCCTGAGACAGGGCAGGGTTGGGACGCAGCATCCCTGGTCCCCATGCAGATCTCAGGGACCCTACCATCCCAGGGCAGTGTCCTCACTGTCTGTTTTTCAATGTCCTCTGCAATTTTTTGCCTCCAAACTTCATATAAGCTGGGATTCTGTTGGTTGTTCACTCTGTTCCTCAGAGGATCAGCTAGGTGTTCCAGATGGGCACAGGGAGAACTGGACTCCGTTCCCACCTACCTCGCTGCCATCTTCTCTCCTCATTTTATTTCTCATTTTTATTTTTTAAATTAAATTTGTTGGGGTGACATTGGTTAATAAAATTATATAGGTTTCAAGTGTGTGATTCTATAAGACGTCATCTATGCAGTGCATTGTATGCTCACCACCCAAAGCCAGATCTCCTTTCGTCACCGCATGTTTGACCTCCTTTACCCTTCACTGTTCCTCCCCTCCCCCCTTCCCTCTGGTAAGCACCACACTGTCATCTGTGTCTATGATTTTTGTTGGTTTGTTTGTCTTGTTTGTTTATTTGTAGCTTTCCGTTTTATTTCCCAGATGTGAATGAAACCATATGGTTCTTGGCTTTTTCTGTCTGACTTATTTCAGTTAGCATGATATTCTCAAGGTCCATTCATGTTGTCACAAATGGCAGCATTTCATCTTTTCTTACGGATGATATTCCATTGGGTATAGGTGCCACATCTTCTTTATTTAATCATCCATTGAAGGACTTTTTGGTTGTTTCCATGTCTCGGCCACTGTGAATAATGCTGCAGTGAACACAGGGGTACATGTACAGGGGTGGGCAAGACAAGGTTTACCGTTGTAAGTGAAACAGAGTTTATTCTTGAATTACCATGTATTTTTGTATCATATATTTTTCCATACGAACAACTGTAAATCTGCTTTGCCCACCTCTGAATCTTTAGGAATGAATGTTTTCAAAATTTTGGCGTGGATACCCAGAAAAGGGGTTGCTGGGTCATATGGTAACTCTATTCTTAAATTTTTGAGGAACCACCGGACTGTTTTCCATAGTGACTGTACCAGTTTACATTCCCACCAGCAATGAACGAGGGTTCCTTTTTCTCCACAACCTTTCCAACTCTTGTTTTTAATTTTCTTGTTGATAATAGCCAGTCTATAGGTGTGAGGTGGTATCTCATAGTAGTTTTGATTTGCATTTCCCCAATAGCTAGTGAAGCAGAGCATCTTGTCATATATCTGTTGGATCAAAGACCTAAATATAAGACTTGAAACAATAAGGTCCATAAGTTTATCTTAGAGAGGACTTTATGAATTTGACTTCAAAGGCAAGGGAAGTAAAAGCAAAAATAAATGAATGGGACTATTTTGTTTTATGGACAGAAGGTTTGAAGGAATCCTTGGCAGTCTTCTCCCAGGAGTGCTTGGTGTCAGGGGCCAGAGCTTAGAAAGTAAATCAGGGAATGAGCATCTTACGTATTAGTTGTCACTTGGAATTGTGCTTCCTAGTACATTTTCCAATATCATTGGTGGGTTTTTGTGAGGTTTATTCACACAGTAATTTGCTGAATATAGTTATCTGAAACAGGTTTCCAAGTCGTTATTGCACATTAATGAGACTGCTGTTCTATAATTAGATCAGCATGTCAGGTATTCTTGAAGGAAATGGCAGAGTAACCAAAAGTAAAAAAGAAGACACCTAAGATGAAAACATGTCTGAGAGATTCATAGTGTTGGTAGGATGTGCTTTAAGTTGCTGGGAAATTGTACAGATAAAATTTAAATTAAGTATCTTGTGAGAGAGAGAGAGAGAAGCTAAAGAAAAGGAAGAAGAGATGATTTAGCAAAATTCTATGTAGGCTTTGCTATTTGAACTTGAAGTTATTATGACAAAGCTCTGCTCTATGTTCTTAGACTAAAATGTGTTTTGACATATATAGTTAAATCTTTAAACTGTGTGCCTGGAAGTCACTAACCCCAGCCAGTATTTGTAGTTGCAGCTTATTTTCTTATTTCTGAGTTTCAACGGCCCAGAGAAGATGATGTATAATTCATTCCTTTAATTCTCCTACATTTTATTCCCTCCTCTCCCCTCCCATCAGCTGCCTTTTTAAATAGAACATCCAAGAACAATAACGTTGATGGTTGTAGATTCTCCTTCTTTAAAATCCTTATAGAGGTGCTGTATGCCCGCATCTCACTAACTACTGTCGGTGCTTTCTTTTACTCAGTCTTGGTAACAAGGCTCTGAGGTAGAGCTGTCATTCATCTCTATTTTACGGAGCCTGAGAAAGACGGTCAGGGTCAAATAGCTAGACAATGGTAATGAGATTCCTCCAAGTCTTTGGGACAACAGTTAGTTTCTGTGTTGTGCTACCTGGATAGGAAGAAGCTAGAAATTCACTTCAAATATATTCTCACATAGAAGGAAGAACTACAACCAAATGAAACAAACAACAACAAACAAAACCCTGTTCTGTAGTTATTTGTGACCCCTGGAGAAGGGCAGTGCCACCATGTGTATTGTCTCCTATAGTAGCCTGCGTGAGATTTGATTGCTATTTGAGTAGTCAGTGGAAACCCTTCACTGAAGGATTAAGCTGATTATGGCGTATGTGTGTTTTTGTGTACAAAATCAGGTAAGGCTCTTCCAAATAGCTTACAGAATTTTACTTTAATTCTTCTTTGAACTACAGTGTCTTTACCATTGCTTTCAGACTCTTAGACTTAATTATTATGAGGTGGGTGGTGACTGTTTTTTTCTTTGAGGAGATTTTTTTGAGGACAGTAAGGTGTCATGTACCCCAAATATTGCACACTTATTCCCGACTGGGTTGACTCAGGCTGCTAATGTCTTTTCAGATAGCATGCAGAGCATGAGCATCTAAAACCATCACCAAGGGTGCTTATGGGTCGTGATTGGGCCAGGAAGGAATTTACTTATTGAGCCCCTGTAGAGTTTGGAAGATTGTACGTAGGCCAGGGGCGGAGGTGGGAAAGGCTCTGTAGTGGAAAATAACTTCTAAAAAATGGAATCACCTTTCTTACCTCTTCGTTCAAATTTAAAAAATGACTCTTTTGGGGGAAAACTTGTAAATATGTACATGAACAGTTTCGAGTTTTGAGTGGTCATTTTTATTTTGCTCATGTTTGTCAAATATTTATTGAATTCCTTCTAAGGCTATAGAAAAGCAAATAAGTGTCTTTGACTTTGAAAACAGCGCAACACACACAGGCATAAACACACATGATGACAGCACCATATGGTATTTGTAGTAGAGGACAGTGAGCAGAAGGGGAGAAAGGTGTTGAAGAAGTACCAAGCTTTGTCCTGGCTGCATTCAGGTGGGAATATGGTTGATGGGGATATTTGGAATGTGCGTCCCAGAATAAGTCAGGTTCCTGTTTTAAAGGGTTATGTACTTTATCTTTGCTTGGAGGCCCAGTTGGCGTACCTAATGCTTCTTTCCTATGTAAGCATAGATCTATTTCCAGTCTATTTCTCTATCTGGTAGCCAATCTCTATAGCCTATAGATACTCGTACACGATTCAGTGTTAATGATCTGTGCTGGTAAACTTTTAGATGGCGTGAACCAAGACTGTACCAGCTTTGTGTTACTCACAAGCAGACATGCCATTTCTGTACTTAGCATCTTGTGTATATGTGAGGCACTGTGCCAGACAAGAAAGGAACAAAAATCGATAAATGTGATGTCTCTCCATAAAGCCTCCAGTGTAATAGGGAAGGCAAGAGCGTAATTAAAGCATGGTAGTGTGAGTGCCATTCTTGAGGTGGAGTGTTGGGAGATGTGAAGAGGGAACTCCATCAGTAAAATCAGTGGAGGCATCGTAGAAATGGTGGCATTTGAGCTGGGTCTTAAACAGCGGTGGTCAGACGTGTGTCTAGTGATCAGTCACCGGGGTAGCTTATGTGAAATGTCTGTTCACAGAATGTCAGGGTCTGTAGGTCTGGGATGGGGACTAAGATGTACATTTTAAATAAATCATGGATAATTCTTGTGAATGACCTCCACTCTGACCATGCCTCAAAAACTCTGTCTTTCGGATAGGCAGAATATTTTCCTTAATATCGGGGTATAATGAAAGTATAATGAACGAGACATATTAAAGTATACAATTTGATGCATTTTTGAGATGTGTACATACCTGCAAAACATCACATACTCAAGTTAGTAAGCATTTCCATCACAAACCAGTGTACCCTTTTTCTAATCTCTTTACCCTGTCTCCAGGCAGTCACCGATCTGTCATTACAAACTACTTTGGATTTTCTAGTTTTATGTAAATGGATCGTACAGTATATATTCTTATACTTCATTTATTTTCCTCAGTGTAGTGATTTTGAGGTATGTTAATACTGTTGTGTGTATCTGTCAGTGTTATACGTACCAGCTCTTTCCTTTTTGTTCTGAGTGTCGCTCCGTTGTCTGAATATACTCTAGTTTGTTTATCCGTTCACTTATTGATGGACATTTAGGTTGTTCCCAGTTTGGGGCTATTACGAATTAAGCTGCTATGAATATTTATATAAAAGTCTTTGTGTGGACATATGTTTGCATGTCTCTTGAGAAGAAAACCTAGGGGTGGAATGGTCTATAAATGTCAAATAGATCAATGTAATTGAATTGTGTTCAGCCCTGAACCCAATTATCGTTGTGAAATATCCAAATTTATCTCTGCTAATTTTCTTTTTCTTGAAGTCCATTTAATTTATATTAAAATACACATTCTAGCCTTACCTACCCCCTCCTCAGTTACTTTATGTTGTTTTAATTACATCTATCACGTCTACAAACAGTGGAAACTGTATCATTGGCTTTTAAAACTTTTTGCCTTTAATAGTCATGTCTTTTAGATAACTTAAGAGTAAAACAGTATTCTTTTATATTTACCTGGTGATTTACCATTTCTCTTGTTCTTCCTTTATTTCTAAAGATCCACGTTTCCCTTCGGTGTGTTTTTTCCTTTCAGGGTGGAAAACTTCCCCAAGCATTCTTATAGAACATGTCTGCCGGTGGTAAGCTTCTTAGTGTTCCTTTGTCCTGGAACGTCTTTATTTACCTTTTATTGTAAAGGGTGTTTTTATTGAGTATAGAATTCTGGATCAATAAATCTTTTTTCTCAACTATGTAAAGATATTGTCACATTGTCTTCTGCCTCTATGATGTCTGTAGAGAAACTCATAATCATTTCATTTGTTGTTCTCTTGTATGTAACGTTTTATCTTTTCTAGCTACTTCCTAGATTTTCTTCGTTTATCTTTGTTTTTGTCAGTCTGTTTTTGACATGTTTAGAGTGGTTTTCTTTGAGTTTATCTGTTTTGGGGTTCACTGAGCTTGAATCTGTAAATTTATGTCTTTTACCAGTTTAGGAAGTTTCTCATCATTACTTCTTTAGATAACTTTTCTGTTTCAATTTCTTCCTCCTGTGCTTCGGGAACTCCAATTACAACCATATTGGGTTTGCAGATTTTATCCCGAAGATACCAAGGTGTGGCTCACTTTTTTCCTATCTTTTTGCTCTGCTATTCTTACTGGGTAATTTCTGTTGATCCGTCTTCATGTTCAGTGATTCTTTCCACTTTGCTGCCTTGGTCATCAAATACATTTTATTTAATTTTAGATTTCTTTTTTTAGTTTTAAAAATTATATTTGGTTATTTTGTTGTTGTTGTTGTTCCTATTTCTATGATAAGAATTTCTGTATTTTCATTTTTCTCAAATGTGTGGATTTTTTTAACCTCATGGAGCACAGTTATAATAGTTACTTTAAAATCTCTGATAGTCCCAACATCTGGGTCATCTGAGGATAGACTGCTGTCTTCATAGGTTATCTACTTGGTTGCATTGCCCTTGTTCTTTGTCAAACAGTTGGTACTGTATGCTGGAAGTAGACAATTGTAAGTTGTGTGCACTGTGTCTTAATATAATCCTGTGGTAGCTGTTGATATTTTCTTTTATTGGATCATCAGCCTGGCGAGGTTTAGGCTGTAGGTTCTGACTTGCTTCCTCTGGGCAGAGGTTTCACGTCTCAGTGTAAGTCTTTGCTGTGCTGATTTGTGTCTGCCTTCACATGTGTCTTTCAGAGGTTAGTCCCAGACTTGTGTGCATATTACACATGTCAGTTCAGGGTCCTCAGCCCGCTGCTCTGCCTTGAACCTGTGCTCTGCATGTGCAGCTCAGGGGTTAGGTTGATACTTGTGCAGGTAGAATTAGGGCATCTTTTTGGGGCGCAGTTGTCTACTCCAACTTGAAGAAGCCCTTTACCTGTGTGCAGAAGAGCAGGTTTCTCATTGATGTAGTGCAGCTCTGCACCTGGGACCTGTCTTTGGGGCAAAAGGATGTGAGAAAGCAAACGAAAAATCCCATACAATTCATCCTGTGTTTTTACTTCTTCAGGTTTTCATTCTCAATCACAGTTTATCTGTTTACTTTTCGAAGTGCTGTGTTGTTCTTCTGTCTGCCTGTCCAGGGACTTGAGGTGTATGTGGTCAGAGGCAGGCTCGTGCTGACTCCAGGTTGGATTGTGAAGGCGCTCCAGGTGAAAGAACGGTTGCATGACATACTATGTGGTAGCGGCAAAGCGTGGGTGGATTGGCTCCATGTATGTTTAATCCATCGACTTCATTAATCGGTGTTAAGCATTGTGAACTTTTGAGGTAAAACTACCAGTTAAGACCATCTAAGACCTGGCAAACTCTGGCTCCTTTCTTCTTCTCTCTTTCCCTTTTTCTTTTTCCCTTTCTTTCCTTTATTCTCTTAACTATCTTCTCTTTAAGTCACCGTTGATCCTTTTAGTGCTTTTTCAGAAAAGCAAACAAATATGCATCAGCCCCTGTGTAGGTTTTGCCTGTATTTTCTCCTAGTGACTTATTTTCAAGCTGTCAAAGTAGGGATGTCAGTTCAAATATTTTTTTTAGCCTTTGTCCCTTTTCCTTTTTCGAAATGGATAAAATGGCGAGATTTTTTTCTGATATAAAAGCGCACTGTAATCATTGAAAGATTAAGAAAATAAAGTGTGAAAAAGTAATTCTGTTGTCACTTGGGTAAAACTTAAAAAATATACATATGTGTAATTATTAGATATACTTAATTATATATATAAAATATATTTTTAATAAAAATAGAATTACACTATGAATTTTTTTGTATTACGCATTTTCACAAGAAATTTGACATGAGTGTCTTTCATATTGCCAAATATCTTCTCGGCCATCATTGTGAATGGCCACATAGCCGTTGTCAGCGAGCTTTTTTGGCATTTTTGTGTTGATGTATTGTTGACAATAAACAATCTTTGTACGTGTGTCCTTGCACACCTGCCTAGTACTGCCCTGGGATACGTTTATAGAACTGGAATTCTGGCTCTTTCTCCTCCATGGTTTATGGTGTGTATTACCAGACATGCACTGGAAAAAGTACCTGCAGTATTTGGAAGTACGTCTTTTCCCACACCCTCAACACTGGTCACTATTAACATCTTTTCTCTTTGCATCTAAGAGGAAAAAGTGTTGTACTGGTATTGTGTTAATTTCCTTTTCTCTGGTTACTAGTGTAGTTGCTGCACATGTTCCCAAAGGTTTTAGCTTTGTCTGTTTCCTAAAGGCACTTGAAAGGGCCCTAGAATATAAACTGTCTTTGCTGTTTATTGTCCCACGTCACGTTATACTTTTGTGTTCTTAACATGTGTACTTTATATTTTACTGAGAACATCTCAGTCACCTTAAGTGAACTCTCAATTTTTCTCTTCTCCATCATAGGATTTCCCTATATTTTCACACACTTTCTCCTCTTTGCCAAGACTAGGTAACAACACTGGCTCTAGACTTTATGCCTACACTCCCTTAGAATCTGACGGCGTCCCTTATAGGGAACCCATGCCCTAATGTAGCCCAGCCCTATCGGAAAACCGACAGGCGTGAGTCAGCACACAGGAGCCAAACCCACGGATTGGCTTTCCTATGGGAAACCAGGCCTGCATTGTACCTAAGCTGCTTTGAGACTTGCTTTTACTAAAAGTTGAAGCAGCAAATGCTTACTGCGTATCTTTAAAGTAGCTTCCTAAAGTCTGTGCTAATTCTCCCAAGGACTGAGTGTAACCAGAGCAATCACTCTTATGGTTCCCTTGCACTTGCAACATTTTTCCTTGTTAATCTGTAAGAAGTAATCAGCAACATCCTTTCCTTTGTTATCTGTAAAAGGTAATCACCTAAAGCAAACCTGAGCATAATGAATGAGAACCTTCTTTGATGTGTGCTATTAGAAAGCCAATAAAAGCCTGTCCAGGCAAGGGGTGAGGCGCTCTCTCTCACAGAGGGGCCGTGCTGTCCATTTGTCTCCACAGGACTTCTGCAGTCCGTGTGAATTTGTTCGTCTCATCCACCACATACGGACCCTGCTGGACTGAGTCCGCATCAGTCCCTCATCCTTCTTTTCTTGCTGCATATATTCTCTTCAGCGGATTTTGTAAAATTTTGTTTAAATATGTATTGAGGTGAAATTCACATAACATCATCTTAACCATTTTAAAGTGAACAGTTGAGTGACATGCTAGTACATTTGCACTGCTGTGCGTTCACTACCTCTGCCTAGTCTTTTGTTTCCATTACTCCAAAGGGAAACATTTACCCTTTAAGCGGTTTCTTTCTGCTCTCTTTCCCCTAGCCCTTGGCAGCCGCGTTCAGTGTTTTGTCTCTGTGGATTTATCTGTTATGATTTCACATAAATGGAGTCTTACAGTATGTGACCTTTTGTTTCTGAATTCTTTTGCTTGGCATAATGTTTTGGAGGTATAGCCACATCTTAGCATATATCAGTACTTCGGAGCTTTACATGGGTGAATAATAATTCATTGCAAGCATATACCACAATTTACCCATTCGTCAGTTGATGGACATGTAGGCTATTTCTATGTTTTGGCTATTGTGTGTCATGGTCCCGTCCGGCAGGACCGCGTGTTGTTGTGGAATGCTTGTCCTATATCCCCGAACAAGTGACGAACAAATTCACGCGGACTAAAGGAATCCGGTGGAGAAAAAGGGATGTCAAGCCACTCTCTAAGTGAGAGAGTGCTAGCTTGGCTGCTCTCTGAGAGAGAGAAAGAGGGCCAGAGAGAGAGGGAGGGAGAGAGAGCGAGAGAGGGCCAGAGAGAGGGTGAGAGAGAGCCGGCCTGCATGGCCACTCCCTCAGAGAGAGAGGGCCTGGACCCCTCCCCTGGACAGGCTTTTATTGACACTCTAGGTACATTACATCAAGGACGGTTCTCATTAACTATGCACAGGTTCACTTTAGGTGGTTATCATAACAAAAGAAAGAATGTTGCTAATCCCTTCAAGATAAAGGTCATTTGCAAATGTAGAGGGAAAAGAGGTTGAACTGGTTACACCCAAATTTGAGAGGTTTAGCATAGATTTTAGGAAGTTACTTTAAAGATATGCAATAAACATTTGTTTTCTCAATTCAGGGTGAGGGAGTTTTTAGCAAAAGCAAGTTTCAAAGAGGCCTAGGTGCAATACAGCCCTGATTCCCCATAGGAGACCTATGCATGGATGTTCTCTGCACGCCACGCACGTCTGTCTGCGTTCAGACCCAGAGCTGAGCCACTAGATCACCTCACACGTGGATAGGCTCCCTATAATTGTGAATAGTGCTGCTGTAAACATGGTTGTACACGTGCTGTTTTGAGCCCTTCTTTTCTGTTCTTTTGGGTATATATCTAGGAGTGGAACTGCTGAGTCACGTGATAATACTATGTTTAGCTTTTTGAGGAAGTACCAAACTGTCTTCCACAACAACTAAGCCATTTTTCTGGCCGACCTGCGGTATATGAAGGTTCAGTTTCTCTATAGCCTTGCCAGTTTTTTTTCCCTGTTTGCTTTGTGTGGTATTGTTTTGTTTTATATCTATCCTAGTAGGTGTGGAGTGGTACCTCATTGTGGTTTTAATTTTCATTTCCTGAATGACTTATAATGTTAAACATCTTTTCATGTATTTTCCTGTATTTTCTTTGGAAAAAATGTCTGTTCAAGTCCTTTGCCCATTTTTAAAATTTGATTGTTTATCTTTTTGTAGTTCAGTTTTAGCTGGTCTCTTTGTATTCCGGATACTAGGTCCTTACCATATGTATGATCTGTAAGTATTCTATTCAATTCTGTATGTTTTCTTTTAATTTTGTTTATGATGTTCTTTGAAGGACAAACATTTTTAATTTTGATATAGTCTAATTTTCCATTCTTTTGTTTCTCTTGCACCAGCTTTTGGTCTCATATCTAAGAATTTATTGCCAAATCTGAGGTCAAGAAGATTTATCCCTGTTTTCTTCTAGGGGTTTTGTGATTTTAGCTCTTATATTTAGGCCTTTGATCCTTTTTGTGGTGACTTGTGTATGTGATGTGAGGTGGAGGTCCATTTCCAGTCTTCTGCACGTGCACATCCTGTTGACCCAGCACTGTATTCCTTCCCCACTGCAAGGTCTTGGCACTCCTGTTGAAAGTCGATTAACCGTAAATGTGTGGGTTTCTTTCTGGATTCCTGATTCCATTCCACTGTTCTATGTTTCTGTCCTCATGCTTACTGCCGTGCTGTTTAGATCCCTGTAGCTTTGTAGTAAGTTTTGAAATTGGGAAGTGTGAGTCCTCCAACTTTGTTGTTCTTCTATCCATTCTTTAGTCTTTGCCATAAACGTGCTCACATCTTTCTAATTAAAAAATAACTATTTCCCTTAAGTTTTTTTGATTGAAGTACTTTATCCTTATACTTTATCCACTTGTCTGTCTGTGTATCTGTGTATCTGTCTATCTATCTATCTATCTGTCTATCATCTTCCAATCCATTATTATAGCTGTCAATCCATTGCCCACCACTGGTCTTCAGAGACAGGACATTATGCAAATGAAGTCCCCTTTGTATCCTGTCCTGTTATTATCTTCCATCTTTTCCTCCCTCCTGTAGGCAATCACTGTTCTGAATTTTGTGATGTTACTTTGATTTTTATTTTAGTTTTAATATGTCTTTTCAAAAACAAGTTAACTTTATTGGGTTTTAAACTTTCACAGATGGACTCACGCTATACATCTTTTTAGACTTTAGTTTTTCATGCAGTATTGTGTTCATCTTTGTTGTTATATGTGGAATTTTAGTTCATTTATTTTTCATTGCTTACATTCCATTGGATGAATGTGCCAGTTTATTCATCCATTTTTAATGGACACTTGATTGTTTTCATTTTTTTTTTCTTTATTACAAAGGCAATTTCTGACCCTTCTTGTACATACTGTATGTATAGATGTAGGAATTTCTGCACGGTATATTTTATTTAGCAGTGAAATTGCTGAGTCGATACCTAACAGGCATCTTTAGATTTATTGGAGGGCCCTGGACTGGTTTTGAAGTTGGGCCAGTGTCTGCTGTCTCGAGCCTGCATGAAAGTTCTTGTTCTACAACCTCCTCAGCACTTGACCTTGGTTAACTAATTTGGCCGATCTGATGAGTTTAAAATAGTATCTCACTTTGGTTTTATTCGCTTTTACCTAATTGCTATTCAGGTTGAGCACATTTTTATGTGTTTACCTAACATAGTTTTTCTTTTGTTCATCTTGAGGTGAGGTTTATTTTTCTGTTTGTCTTTTTTAATTGATTATTAGGAACTCATTTATTTTGTATGTTACAGTCCTCACTTATACATAGGGGGTACCTTCCAAGATCCCCAGTGGGTGCCTGTGATGATGTACAGCTCTGAGCCCTGTGTGTGTGTGTGTCCACTGGGTGCCTGTGACGATGTACAGTTCTGAGCCCTGTGTGTGTGTGTGTCCACTGGGTGCCTGTGACGATGTACAGTTCTGAGCCCTGTATGTGTGTGTGTCCAGTGGGTGCCTGTGACAATGTACAGTTCTGAGCCCTGTATATGTGTGTGTGTCCAGTGAGTGCCTGTGATGATGTACAGTTCTGAGCCCTGTGTGTGTGTGTGTGTGTGTCCAGTGGGTGCCTGTGACGATGTACAGCTCTGAGCCCTGTGTGTGTGTGTGTCCACTGGGTGCCTGTGACGATGTACAGTTCT
>VMDR010008455.1:0-21753 GCA_007922815.1 Macrotus californicus | reverse complement strand
GAGTGCCTGTGATGATGTACAGTTCTGAGCCCTGTGTGTGTGTGTGTGTGTGTGTGTCCAGTGGGTGCCTGTGATGATGTACAGCACTGAGCCCTGTGTGTGTGTGTGTCCACTGGGTGCCTGTGACGATGTACAGCTCTGAGCCCTGTGTGTGTGTGTGTGTCCACTGGGTGCCTGTGACGATGTACAGCACTGAGCCCTGTGTGTGTATGTCCAATGGGTGCCTGTGACGATGTACAGCTCTGAACCCTGTATGTGTGTGTGTGTCCAGTGGGTGCCTGTGACAATGTACAGTTCTGAGCCCTGTATGTGTGTGTATATGTAAAGAGTTTTTCTATACATACATGCCTATGTGTGTATGTATATGTAAAGAGCTTTTCTATACATACCTGCCTATGTGTGTGTGTGTATGTAAAGAGTTTTTCTATACATACATGCCTATGGTGAAGTTTAATTTATATATTAGGCACAGTAAGAGATTAACAACAATTAATGATAAAATAGACCATTGTAACGATATACTGAAATAAATGTTATGTGAATGTGATTTCTCTCTCACAATACCTTATTTCACTGTATCCACCCTTCTGATGATGATGTGAGATGAGACAATGCTCATCAAGTCAAGAACTTTCCCCTTTGCACTTGAAGGAAGCACGTTTTGCTTCTTTAGGCATATCTGAATTGCCAGAACGGCTCCTCCTGTGTTTTGGGCCATCATTAAGTAGAATAAGGGTCACTTGAATGCTTGCCAGTGGACCTGATGCCCAAGACTGCTGCTAAGTGCCTGACGAGGCAGGGAGTGTGCACGGCATGAACGTGCTGGACAGAGGGGTGAGTCACATCCTGGCATGATGGAGTGGCCTGTGAGGGATTCCATCACACTAGTCAGAATTACGCTCAATTTAAAACTTGTTAATTGTGTGTTTCTGGAATTTTCCACTTAATATTTTTAGACCATGGTTGACTGTGGGTCACTGAAACCACGGAAAGTGAAAACCACAGTTGGGGGCTGTGGTACTGTACTAATCATTTGTCATTTTCATATATTGCAATTGTATTCTTCAGGTTTGTGGCTTTCCTTTTTTCTTCTCCCTAAGTTAGTCTTTTATAAATGGAATACACATATATTTCATATTTGTGGAGCTTTAGGTTTCTTTATATAACAGCATTCTTTAAAAAAGTCACTTTGCCAGGGAATGAGTAGGTAGGTGTAAGTTGACAAGTTCCGTAACAATAACCCTTCTGCTTGTCATACTTGATTCTGGTAGTTTTAAGTCTCTGGTGTTATTGCTATAGCATCCATATTTTCAGCACGGGGATTCTAAATATTTAATGATTTTCAAACATCTGCCCTCTGTCTCCTAATGTTCTGTCAGATTGGGCCCTGCCCTCTGTGACAGTTTCTCTGGATTGGGAAGGTTTGTTCTAGGAGGCGCTTGTTTGAGTAGGAAATGTAGCTTGGGGCTTGCTTGGGGACTCCAGGTATACTGTTTGCACAGAATTGGATTTGTTTCCTGGTATTATTTTTAGTTCTTTCCAATCCTGCTCAGTATCTGAGATTGCAATAAAAGTAAGGGCTTTGATGGCTTAATTTAAGTTATGCTATGTGCATATATTTCTGATGTTTTCGCCGCTGTTGTAATATGTGCTGCATACTGTCTGTGGCCTGATTTCTGTACATAGGAAACTTCTGGAAGGCAGAGATTGTATTCCATTTATTATTTTCAATGTCTGAGGTCTTATATATTTGGCAAATATAAGGCAGTTGTCATTTAATTCCTCAGTCCTTCCCCCATCAATGTGAACTGAATTTTCCTGTTTTTCAACTGTTTTTCTTTTTTCCTAGTTTCTCCCCTTTTCATGAAATAGTAACCCTGATAACACAAACCAACTATTAGCTTTTTTTTTAATGGTTTATATTATTCCAAATGTCTCCATCCTCCCCCTTTGACTCCCTTGCCCTGCCCTTGTCTCCGCTTTTCTCTGGCCATCACCACACTGTTGTCTGTGTCTGTGGGTTATACATCTACACGGTCCATCCAGAGGTATCCAGCCATGTAATATGAAAATAGACATTTATTAAAGAACATTACGAGATACAAGGAACCCTGTACATAGGACAGTGAAGCCCCAGTCCCCTTCAAAGTATGAACCGTGGGACCTCACACAGTTCTCCCAATCGCCATCAGCTGCCGTGCTGTATTTTCCTGGATCTGTCTGAAATCTCTTCCCTTTCAAAGGTGATTTTAGTTTTAGTCGCAGGGTGCCAAATCTGGGCTCTAGGGGTGCTGAGTCACCTGATTTGATGTTTTACCAAAAAAACTGTGCACAATATGTGATGCATGAGCGGGAGCATTGCCGTGATGAAGCTGCCAGTCACCAGTTGCCCATAACTGTTGCCTTCTTAATCACCTGAATAGTTTCCATGGAGGAATGTTCAAGCTTAATGCAACTTTAGATCCAGATTTGTTGCTGTACTTGCCCAGTCATTTTGAAGACAATGGCCACACAGTGCACATGCTCACTCAGCAGCATCTACCACCCCCACTGACTAGTACAGTGAAGTCGTCATTGTTCATGCATGCACATTCCAGTCCACTCTCCCTGGCCTCCAGATTACATCGATGTTGCACAAACCGTTCTAATTAGATTAGCAATGGCTGGACTTTCTCTGGAGAGACCTTGTATGTTCTTCGGCTAATTTCTTTGCCTTCTTTCATCCAGTCCCCCCCACTGCCTTGCTCTCTGACAGCTGTCGGTGTGTTCCACATATCCGTGTCTCTGTCTCTATATTGTTCTCAATTATTTCGTTCATTAGATTCCACATATAAGTGAGATCATGTGGTATTTTCTTTCACTGACTGGCTTATTTCACTGAGCACGATAATCTCTGGGCCTATCCATGCTGTCGCAAAAGGTAAGAGTTTCTTCTTTACCGCCGCATGGCATTCCATTGTGTAAACGTACCACAGCTCTTTTGTCTGCTCATCTACTGATGGGCACTAGAGCTGTTTCCAGATCTTGGCTGTTGTAGATAATGCTGCTATGAACTTAGGGCTGCATACGACAAGTATGTTCTTTTGAATCAGTGTCTTGGGATTCTTAGGATATATTCTCAGAAGTGGGATTGCTGGGTCTAAAGGAAGTTCTATTTTTAATTTTTTGAGGTTTTTCCATACTGTTTTCCACAGTGGCTGCACCAATCTGCATTCCCACCAACAGTGCACTAGGGTTCCCCTTTCTCCACATCCTCGCCAGCACATGTTGTTTGTTGATTTGTTGATGATGGACATTCTGACAGGTATGAGATGATATCTCATTGTGGTTTTAATTTGCATCTCTCTGATGATTAGTGACACTGAACATGTTTCCGTATGTCTATTGGCCATGTGTATGACCTCTTTGGAGAAGTGTCTATTCAGGTCCTTTGCCCATTTTTTAATTGGATTATTTGTCTACTTGGTGTTGAGTTGTGTAAGTTCTGTATATATTTTGGAAATTAACCCCTTATGAGATGAATCATTTTCAAATATATTCTCCCATACAGTGGGTTTCCTTTTCACTTTGTTGATGGTTTCTTTTGCTGTGCAGAAGCTTTTTAGTTTTATTTATTTATTTTTTCCCTTGCCCTAGGAGATAAATTGGCAAAAATATTGCTACAAGAGATGGCTAGGATTTTACTGCTTATATTTTCTTTTTCTGACACTATGAAGCTCAGAGTAGTTTGTGAGTTTCCAGATAAGAGTTTTTGATTAGGAAAAAAATGGATATTTGGCAAGTTTGGATTGCTGCAAATGGTCATTTCTTTCACTGAACTACGTTATTTTTCCCAGTTCTTTCCCCCACCTTGAATCCATGTGCTTGAACTGCTACTTTGAAGCACTTTCCACTGTGGGACAAATGTACTGCTCTGCTGTGTTGATTTTTGGCTTGGCCACCTGGATACTTTGGCTGATGGGGTATTAGCAGATATGATACAAACAGAGACTTGAAATGTACTTGGCAGCGGTTCTGTCCTCTTTTGTTTCCGCCTTTGTTATGAGATGAACATGCATAGCCTGCTGGTTCTGAAACAGTAAGAAGCATTTGGTATGGACTTGAATCAGCCCTGGAGCCTGAAACCTGTCCTAGTCTGGACCAGCTGAGCCCCATCTCCAAAGACATGTGGTTGTTGTACACCACCAAGATTTTGTAGTGGTTTGTCCATACACAGTAACTCTCTGCTAAAACGTGCATCAGGTTGCCTTGCACGTTCTTTCTCAGCTTACCCAGGGCTCACACAGTGTGCTTACAATTCTCTCCTTCAGTACCATTACACAGAATTCACGTATTTCTTTTAAACTTTTCCTCACTGCCTCCCTTTCTAGCTTAGTAAGAAAAAGATGATAAGGAAAGAGCTTGACTTTTTCTGCTTTTCTCCCTTCCTAGAGAAGTCTTTGAAGTAGATTCCCAGTATTTTAGTTTGTGGAGTGGGCAATTCCCTAAGCTAAGCAGGGATTGGGGGTGGAATTTATCTAGAAAATCATCCCCATTGTATTTTTGAAATGCTACAGACACGGTATATTGTGTGTGCATGCAGGTGCACATGAATTCTCATTATAAACTTTTTAACGTTTTAGTTCCAGGTGTCTGACCTTAATCAGTCTCAAGTAAATAACTCCAGAATCCCTAGAATCTCCATGAGAGCAGGAATTTTTCTGGTTTTGATCACTTACTGTCAGATTCCGAGTTCCTAGAACAATGCCTATCATATCATAGGCACTCAATATCCATATTATAAAATGAATGATGGGTACCTGAGTGGGTGGAGCTTCCCTTCTTCATCCAGTGTTTTGCTGTTCTTTTTCCAGGCTCATTGAAATAGTAAAATGTGAAGGGAAACCCTCTTTGTTTCCCAAGCTGGCCCTTGGCCTCTCTGCTCTCAGCTGCAGTTCTCAAGTTAACAGGGAGAGGCGGTAGGAAGCACAAGGCCCTCTCGGAGTCACGATCTGCCCATAGTCAGGCCTTGCAAGGCCTTTCGGGAGAGGGTCAGTCTCAGGTTCTTCATCTGTAAAATAAAATGATACAATCTCCAGATTTCCTTCTAGCTTTCAGATCCCATGATTCAGCCTTCTAAACCAGAGATTGATTGATTGATTATTTATTTATTTATATTGTTGTTCAGTTACAGTTGTCTCCATTTTCCCCCCATTACTCTCCCCTGCCCTATCCAGCTCCTGCCTCCTACGTTCAGTCATCCCCAGCGCCCCCTGGCCCCTGCGTTGTCCTTGTCCATGGGTCCTTTATACATGTTCCTTGACTTCACCCTTCCCTTTCTTTCTCCCATTACCCACCCCTCCCCTCTGGTCACTGTCAGATTGTTCTTTATTTCCATGTCTCTGGTTCTGTTTTGCTCACTTGTTTGTTTTGTTGATTAGGTTCCACTTACAGGTGAGATCATATGGCATTTATCTTTTACCACCTGGCTTATTTTACTGAGCATAATGCTCTCCAGATCCATCCATGTTGTCTTGAAGATTTTTAATATTGGTAACATCCACAGGGAGTTTTGTTGTATAGCACACAAGGAAAATTGCACAGAGGCGGGACTTTGGTGATTATGGTTGGTTAATCAGGTTGATTCCTCACACCTCCTTAAGGAAACTCTCAGAAACTTAAAAAAGAAAAAAAAAGATGCACATATAATTGAATTTTATTTAAACTGTTTATGAAGCTGGTGCTTCATGGGATCGCTGCAGCTTTGCCAGCAGGTAGTGGTATGCTCTTCAATGGCTCAATTTTATTTTCTCCCTTGCAAAAATGCAATTTAGAAGTTTAAGAATTATTTATGGTACTGTGGGGACAAACACAACCTTCTAAGTTATTTTTCTTGTGTCATGTTTTTCAAGGTCTGTTTCTGTATGTTGGGCTGGAAGCAGTGTCTCCACGAAGTGGCCATTTGGGGAGTTCCCCGGATGAAATGAAATCATGTCATTAGGCAACAGTTTTGCCAGATTTTCGAATTGTGTTTTTTAATTGGCATAATTCAGAAGTTGGGTCAGGTGTGATATTTCTCAAAGCACAGAACACTGGATGTTATTAGGTGTTTCACAGGAAACAAGATTTGATATTTAACTAAATGTGGAAAATACAAAGGAGTTCTATTGCTCTCTTTGCTGGAAAGCTTCTCTGAGCTAGGAAGAGCTTAGTCTGTGCGGGGGATGGAGTGAGCAGTGTCTCCCACACTCAGTTATCACAGAGTCCCTTTATGAAAAAATTCTTTTTGTGTAGTGCGTCCCAAGAAGGACTCTTAGGGAAATGCTTGTTCATTGGCTGTGGGGTTGGCAGTGAACTGGGAGGGTAATTGAAGTGTATTTGGGGGAAGTAATGACTTAGTACTACAGTAAGATATTCTTTTAAAACTGTTCCTTGATGAGTGCCGTCAGTATGAAGGGAGGCAGCTGATATTAACATACAGAAGTTAGAACATTTCCTTTCGACTGTGTGTCTGTGGAGCCCTGGCAATGAAGGGTTTGTGGGCTTCGAAGGCGTTAGGAAGGAAAGGCTCTCAGAATCTGTTATTCAGTACTTCCATTTATTACAGTCAGCCTTAATGCTCTTTGTCCATTTCTTCAGCAAACATTTATTAAGTATTGTGTGTCAGGCACCATGCGAGGAGCTGCAGATACAGAGATTATTTCTGCCTTTGAGGGACTTACAGTCCGGTGGGAGAGACTGACAGGTCATCTACTGTGTCCTTGGTGGTGTGATTACTCTTGAAGCAGTAAATAGTTCTTTGAGAGACTGGGCAAGGCTTCACTAGGGTTATGATGCTTGAACTGAGCCAGTAAGATTGAGCAGGTTACACAACGGGGGTAGGATGAAGAGGAGATCTTTTCCAGGCAGAGAGCACCTTGTGCAAAGAGACGTAGAGTGGGATGCGGCACTGCTTGTTCTGGGAACAGTGCTTAGTGGGGAGTGCTAGAGAAACCGGGGGGCCTGTGAGTCAAGTAGAGAAAGCTGGAGACCTCCTTGGGAGTGGTCAGTTCTGGGAAGGCAAAATAAAAGACCTTAAGTCTCATCCTCCTGGTAGCCGCACACAATTGAAGGATTTTAAGTAGGAGAGAGGTGTGGCGTTCCTGGGGATAGCTGAGTCACAGAAGTCAGTTCAAAGGCGGGGGTCCAGGTGAACAGTGTAGACTGACTGACGAGAGTGGGAGCTGAAGCAGGGGCAGGAGGGAGGTGGGGGCCTGATTGCAGTTAATCTTAGGAATAAGCCAGGCTTTGTGTGCACAGGGCCCATGGCCTTGGCATGACGATGTCATGTGTGTGGCAATCAGATAGTTCTGGTTGCAGCTTTCCCAGGCGTGACTGATACACAGAACCTTTGGTCCACTTCCCCACTGTACACCCTCCAGAGGGTGAGAGGCGAACTTTACACCTCCCCCACCTTCCTTACCTTCAGTTGCCTGAACCGTGAATAACTAGCGTAACTTCTTTCTCATCATGAAGGCATTTTTAAAAGAGAGGAAGCAGATCTCTGAAGTTAAAGAAGTTACTTTTTTTTTCTGCTTTAAAAAGAGCTCTTCTGAATTGTATAGGCTTCAAGCCCTACCAAACCGGGATTCATTCCTGGATGAAATGCACAAGGTGAAGGTGGCTCAATTCAGGGGTGTCCAACCCACAGCCCACGGGCCTCATGTGTCTCAGGATGGCTGTGGACGCGGCCTTATACAAAATTGTAAATTTACTTAAAACTTTGTTTTTACTCATTTAGTGTTTGTGTATTTAGAGTGGCCCAAGACAACTCTTCCTCTTCTTCTTCCAGTGTGGCTCAGAGAGTCCAAAAGGTTGGACCATTGTTCAACCTTTTCTAGGCTCTCTTAAGGAGAGCTAGACCATTGTTCTGGCCCTCCTTGGACGGGTTTCTCTGAGTCCAAGTGTGTGCTTGGAGAGCAGCTGGTTGATGAGTCTTCTGCATTGCTTGTGTGACACAATGACATATGCCTCTACTGAGCAAACCTGAAATGGTCTTTGTGAGGCTCCCTGACTTTCTGTGTGAGACTTTTTAGTTGCCTTGTTTCATTATGGCCATTCTTCTTTATCCGTGGCTGGTTATTTCTCGCTAGACATTGAGGGTCTGGGCGTTGGAGTTCCTCATTAGTTGCACTTGCATTCTTCATCATTGTTGCCTGGAATAGTAGGAATATGGAAAAGCTGGGGGACAGAAAGGGACACTGTTTCCTAGGACTTCCTTATTCTGGTATTACTAGCTACTGCTGACTGGTCACCGTGGGGTAGGTGTACATGTTTCCACAGAAAAATATCAGGAGCTTTAGACCAGAAAGATATACCTTCACTCGACAAGTATGTTCATCACTCAATGTCTTTGCATCTCCGTACCTAATCTATAAAGTGAGAATAATAACATACATCTATTTGCTTCGGATGAGGAGTAAATGAATTAATGCATATAATGTGCTTAGCGTGGTGTTGGTGCATAGTTAGTGATCAAAAGGTGTTAGATCCTTTCTCCCTTAATTTTAACCTTTCCATCTTTCAGAGAATGTTAAAGGAGGACATAATTTCAGATATCATTAATGCTTAATCTCCTAAAGTTACACATCAGCTTTTGCGTCTCTGTGTGTAGGACCATTTGCTGGGGGGTAGGGGAGAGTGGGCGAAGGAACAAGGGAGAGTAATTGTCGTTTTATTAGCTTTTCAAAGGATTTTATGGATTAAAAAAGTTAGGAGCCACTGATCTCGTCTAATGTCCTTGTTGTACATTTGAGGGGAGTTTTGAATGGGGCAGTTTGAGGTATGCGTGATAGAGAAACAAACACAGCCGCGATTTGAGGGGCCCTGAACAATTCCTGACTGATAATGCCGCGTGCCTTACGGACCTAGCTGAGACAAGAGCGGCTTGTTAGGTGAAGTTGCTTATTGCCCAGGGGGGCAAAATATTCATCAAACGTTTATTGAGGAAAAGGTGATGAAGGCAGGTAGCATTTTTTTTTTGAAAGTTAGATGCTTGGCAAGCGAAGATGAATAAGACAGAGATTCTGTCTTCAAGGAGCTAATGGCCGAATGAGGGATATAGTCACATACAGAGCCCCAGAAACATAAGTTGTCACACCAGGTAACAGGTAGATTCAGCAACCAAAGCTGTCCGTGGGAGTCAGGAAAGATATCCCAGATAAGTTACCCTGAAGATGTGTTACTTTGCCTTGATCTTGAAGAATGCTTTGGTCTGTGCCAAGAGGAGATATAAGACCTTTTACGCAGAGGGGAAGCATGTTCAAAGATACATACTTCTAAAAGATCTGGAATGTTTGAGACAGAAAGTTTTGATGTGATTGCGGTAATACGTGTGTGTGGGAGGGGCGGGGGAAGCAGAGGGGCCTGCAGTGTGCTGGGTGTTGTTTGCATAGTTACGGAGTGTGGGCTCGATACCAGGTTATTGCAGCCAGTAGGGTTTTTTTTGGGAGGGCGAGGGATTGGCAGAGTAGGAGAGGGCTGCCTGTTCACTTACCAGGTAACTTTATTTTCTAAGTAACTCATTCGCTTGAGGGAGTAGGGGTGTGTGTATTCTCCCATCCTCTGCTTTTGCTTCTGGTTGTTGTTTTTTTTTTTTTTTGTATCCTTTTAGATTTTAATGCTAATAGAAATACATGTTCTTTTTCTTCTTTCTTAAAAAATGTAGTATATTACTTTGCATCTTTTCTTCTTTTCACCTGCAATGAATTTTAGAGCTCTTTGTATGTCGTAGAGCATGCTCATTCAAATTCACAGTGTCTGGTTTTTCCACTCTGTGTGTGAGCCATATGTACTTAAGTAGTGCTGAGCCAACAGTGATTTTCTGCTGTTTGCAATCTTTTGCTATTAAAAACCACGTTTCAGTGTATAGCTGTGTACATGTCACATTTTGTATGCAAGTATCTCTATGGGATTTTTTTCTGGAAATGGAATTGCTAGGTCAAAGACTACATGTGTTTATAATTTTTATAGACATGCCTATCAGGTAGACCTTGTAGAAAACCATGTCCTACCTGTTTCCATTTTTACCTGTGATGTGTGAGAGAGCTTGTTTGCTTATGTGCTGCCAATGTGTGACCCAGCATTTGGGTATTTGCTAATCTGACAGGTGAAATTGGTATTTATTGTATTCTATATTTTCTTTTATTGTTAATTAATTGTTATTAATTATTTTTATAAATTTTATATTTTTATTTTATTTGTATTTTCTTTTTATGTGGTTTAGAGACATTTTATTTCCTCTTTTATGAAATGATTGTGGCAGTGTTCCAATAATACTGTGCTTATGGACACTGAAAATCTCATATAATTTTCATGTGTCATGAAACAGTTCTTTCTTTTGACATTTGTCAGTCATTTAAACATGCAGAATTCCTTCTGAGACTGCAGGCTATGCACAAACAGTGGCAGTGGGGGCCGGGTTTGGCCTGCAGACTGGAGTGTGCTGACTTCTGTTCTAGGCAAGAGGAGCAGCATGTTCAAAGGTCAAGAGCAAGAGAAAGCACACTGGGGCGTCTGTAGTATCTCTCGCTTAGTTAGTCTTCTTGCATCCAGGGTCTCCAGTTGATCCTACATGCAGTCACTAGATAGATCTTGGACCACCTCTTGCATTATTTCTGTGCTGTGCTGTGCTCTTAATAACTTTCCATGATTCTCCATGAAAGCGATGGAAATCCTCTCCTCATTGTCTGCTTTGTTTGCTGCAACTTCCTTTTAAGAAGGATTTGGGAAAAATTCTGCTTCACTGACAGCAATGTAGTATTTTAGATATGACTGGAGGTGGTATGATGCTTTGGGCTCCCTAGGTCACTGCTGACTCCTATTGAAGTCTGTCCAGAAAAAGTCCATCCATTGTCTTTATAACGAGAATGGTTTGTGCACCATCTGTGTGACCTGGCAGCCAAGGAGAGTGGACTGCAGTGAGCATGTGTGAACAATGATGACTTCACTGTACTAGTGAGTGAGCATGTGCACTGTGTGGCCACTGCGTTCAGAATGACTGAGCGAGTAGAACAGTGAATCTGCATTAAGCTTGAACATTCCTCCACAGAAACTATTCGGATGATTCAGAAGGCTTTTAGGGATGATGCAATGAGCACAGTGCAAATAAAAGTGTGGCACAAATGCTTCAAAGATGCTCGAGAATCTGTTGAAAGCGATCCACATTCTGGAAGGCTTGCAACAAGCAGAACAGCTGAGAACGTGGAACATGGACGGGATGCAATGAACAAAGATCTGTGTGAGGTCCCAAAGTGCCTACTTCTTAAGAGGACTGAGGTGTCATTGTCCTATGTACAATGTTTCTTGTACCTTCTTCAATAAATGTCTTTATTTTACCATACTACATGGCTGGATACTTTCTGGGCAGACCTCCAGCATACAGAGTTTGCTTTCATTCTGAGCTGTCTGTATATTTCCTGAAGAAGTTACTTTTGGATTAATTTACATATAAAAGTCTTATATTTTGATCTCATTTTTATCCTGCCACTTCAGGTAAAGAGAAATAAATGAAAAAGTGCTCAAGTGTTGACTTCCAAGACTTTATTACCACAGAGAGCTTCATTGTGTTTGTGGAAATCTCGTGTACGTTGAAGGAATTAATCCAGGCTTACTCTCAGTCTGTGTATGTTTACATAGAGTGAACGAACATTGCATTATGTTTCATGAAAATTCAATTATTCCTGTCTTCAGGAAACATGTTCTGCTTAGTATTTAATTGTTGAGTAAGTCAGTGTGATGGTTTTTGAACTGTCATAAGAATTTTGGGTTTTGAGCGCACATTTGTGCTTACTTTTAGAATCTGTGGAGACATGGCTGGTTGAGGCTTTTCGTCATCACAGCCCTGAACATATATTTGGGGTTATGGGCAACATCTGCCTCAGTGCCCTAGAGCTAATGTGAGCCATCCCTGCTAGACTTTTTGTGGAATTATGTAGTGCTCTACATGATTAACATTTTATTTTATACTCTACTATATATAGAATCTACCTGAACTCTGTATGAAAGTTACACAACTTACCCTTTTCTTCTCCAAGAATCCAACCGCCTTGAGGTTAAGAGCCATATTTAATTCATACTTGCTAGTGGTTGCAATATTAAAAATTACTGAAGACATGCTGAGCAGGGCTTTCAGCAGGCAGAGACGGGGGGAGGTGTACTGGAGTGTGGCCAGGGGACTGATTCGAGTCAGGCTGAGTGCCTCGTTGCTTGGAGTCTTGGAGGAACAAGGTGTAGGTGAGTGTGGCACGGGGCTAGGAGTTGAGAATGATTGGAAAGGTAGATTGGGGCCTAGATCAGGAGGCGCAGCAGGCCATGTTAAGGTTTGGGATTGGGGAACCACTGGGAGTTCTAACCAGAAATCGTGTTTAGATCATCGTGCGTAACAGGTCCTTCCTGACCTGGCCTCTTTCTGCGTCTCGTTCCCACTCGTGTCTGTAGATGCTCCATGCTCTGAGGAGCTCCCGAATGTGCCGCACGTGCTGTGTTCAGTGCTTTCTGACAGGGCACTAGTTCCTCCTAGCACTCGCTGGTCAAAGTGTGCTCTAGTGTATTTATCTCTCTGCCTCCCTGCTATTCATGAGCTGTTAAGGAGATACCAGGTGGCTCCATTTCTTTGTCACCAGTGCTTCACATCTGCCTAATCTTCAGTAGGTACTCAGTAGATTGTTATCGAATGTGCGGATGGGTGAATGCAGTCTGTGCTGAAAGAGAGATTGGACGGGACAGAGATGGGAGGCAGTGAGATTGGCTAGGAGCATTATGTGATAGCCTGGGAGAGGCATTTTGCGAGAGTGAATTATATCTGTGGCAGTAGAAATTCAAGGGAAGAAATGGGTTCTGGAGACCTAAAGAAGTAGAGCTGACAGCCAGCCACAGAAAAAATGGATGATGTGAAGAGCCAAGGGAAGCAGGAAAGCAAAGATAGGGTACCCGAAATGAACCTCACCATCTCACTCTCTAGATGTTTTATTGGGGGATAGGAAAGCCATTCTTTGTAGATCTGATTGATTATCAGCTTAACTGTGGGTTAATTGCTTTGGTTTGAAAAACTGTTATTCAAGGTTGCACAGCAGAGTGAATCATGGAGCACTAAAGCATCCTTTGCTTAATTATTTAATTTTTTTAGGTTTAATCACAACACAGTTCTACAAAAGCTATGAGATACTGACATCTATAGTTATAGATATATCTGGATGAAACAAAAATTGTGGGGCAAAAGGTAAAGGAAAAATAAAATTAGGAAAATAATAGAGCTGGGTTAAGGTTGCAAGAAAGAAATGCACATTTATCTCAGTTGCTATGAGGAGACATAGATTTGGCTCCAGATGCCTAATGGTAAAAGGAAAGAGGGAAATATATACTGTCTACGGTACCTGCAAGGTAAAAACATGTCTATTTTTTTTTGCTTCTTCCCTCATCTGTGAAGCAGGGTATCTTTAAAACAATTGAATTTCATTATATTCTTTTTCACATCCCTTAGTCTTTTCTCACTAGTGTGGTAGGATTTGATTTGCTCTTTATATGTTTCACATGTAATGAAGTTAACTCTGAAAGATCTCTATAACCCAATCCACAGATTATTTCCAAACCCTGTTTTCTGTCTTTTATTGATTTCTTCCTTGGTGAGTCGACACTTGCAAGCTCCTGTGTGTATGGCATGTTGCCAGGTGGCTTGATGGTACAAAAGTTATATAGGAATTTCTTAAGGAACTCACAGCCCTAATGGGCAGTCTAGGTATAGATAGACACATGGGAAATGTGTTACATACAAGAGTTTAATAAGATGACCACCTAGGAGAGTGAGCAAAGCGGTACCTGATCCACTGCTATATACATGCTGAGGCATTACATGATGTCTGTGAATTCAGAAGATGGAGAGACCCATGGCCAAGGAAGGTTTGAGAAGGGGGAATGATGTTTTAAAATTTTTATTTATTTATTTTTACAGAGAGGGGAAGGGAGGGAGAGAGGGAGGGAGAGAAACACTCACGTGCAAAAGAAACATCGATTGGTTGCCTCTCAGGTTCCACCAGCCTGGGACCTGGACCACAACCCAGGCATGTGCCCCGACTGGGAATCGAACCGGTGACCTTTTGGTTTGCAGAATGACCCCCAACCCACTGAGCCACACGAGTCAGGGCAGGAATGATTTTGTTTTTAAATGATAGCCTTAATATATTTTATTATTGACTTTATATACCAAATTGGAAATGAAGTTAATATTTGATTTTTTAAACAAATTTTGAATTTTAGTAGTCTTTGGAAACATCATGTTCCTTTTTTTTCTTCAAAGAAGTGCGCCTTAGTAGTTTTATGAGTACCATTTCAGGTTACTAAATATGTCCTTCATTTCGTGGAGCCATGGAAATGCTTTTTGGCTGTCACTCTTAAAGGCTGAACTGACAGTCTTTATGTCTTAATTTATATTCTTTTATTTCAAGTTGTTTATACTGTTCCAAAAAAAATAAACTCTTCTTTTTTAAGGGATAAGCTTTTAACAGTCAAGTCTTTGTTGTTATAACCTCTTTATACCCTTTGGATTCTCAATGCTCTGAGGGCAGAGTCCAAAGCTCACAGTTGATACGCCCTTCAAGGTAGTGCCTCTTCCAGCTCTAGTCCTGACTGCCTCTCTCGAGGCACCAAGCCGCTAACCCCCCCCCCCCCCTCCCGCCCTGGGGTTTCTGTCGCGTAGATCTTTCAGTCTTCCCCCGCTCAGGCCTTGCACATGCCTTCCCTTGTGCTGGGACTGCCCGCATCGGGCAGAGGACCCGTGAGAGGCTGGTTTAGCAGCTGCACAGCTGCTCCTGGCACTGACCACCATTGCAGTGAGCTGATGGTGAATGTCTTTGTTCAGTATCTCTGACTCCAGCCCCCTCCCAAGACTGTAAGTGCCCTGAGGACAAGGACCTTGCTGGGCTTTCACAGCGGACCCCCAGCATCTGTCAGTGCTGATGATCACAAATACCCACTTTCGAACAATAGTGTCATTGTGAGCTTCCCTCCTCTGGTCTTCTTTCCTGATTATCAGTCATTTGTGATTCGTTTCTTGCCCTGCAGATGGTTGCCAAGCACCTTTTTGATTTTAAATCTTTGCAGGATGTTCCAAAAAGCCACTTCACAGCTGACACAAGCCTCTGTTTGTTGCCTTTCGAAATATATACATTTTTAGTGCCAAGGGAAGATTTTTAAAGCGTGGGTATGTGTTAGTCTCTGGGGAGCCGGGGGGAAGGCCAGATTGTGGGAGTGTTAGTCAAGTAAGGCCTGGTGGAGTTTACCGAGCAGTTTCAAAGCAGAGTGATGGCGCAGTCTGAGAAACCCTAAGCAGCAGTGTTGTAAAAGCAGGGAGAGAATGTTGCTTCAACTTCATTGACCTGAAATCAGGAGTTTTCCCCCATTCTGTTCCCAGGTGGTTTTTATTACCTTAATATTCTGTGTCATGGATCTTCTCAACATTTTCAAGATAAAATTCTTTGGAGATCTATAAACTGCTGCTTTCTAATTTCATTGCTCTTAATTATAGGATACTAAAAGTGAAAAAAAAACCCACAAAAAACAGACATAATGTGAGACAGTGGAAAGAGCTTTATATATTCAGTGTCAGGCCACCTGGTTAATAGTTGTGGTTTTGCAACTAATTGATTCAACTTCATGCTGGACTCTTAGTTAAGGGGAATCCTTTGAAATCTCCTGGCCTTTGTTTCCTCCTCTATAAAAGGAAGAGAGATTAAAGATAATATTTAAGATTGTCTGACTCCAAACACTCAGCGAGCCTTTACTGTCTGCAAGGCATTGTAAAAACACCTGTTCTTCCAGCAAGGCTTCGAACCACCCTCCTCACCTTTGCCTACACATGCCCTTGGCAGTGGGCGGGCGGGCGGGCAGTCAGTGTCCCCCCAGCACTGAAGGTGCCTGTTCTCTTGTCTCTCGGCCACTGTGCAGTTTGCTCAGCTCACAGCATGGTCTCACCATCTCCGCTGGCCAGTGTCACCCCCACAGTCAGGCATGCTATGGAATGGCAGTGCTGTCATAGCCTGCTTGACTCCTCTCACTAGATGCTGGACCACCTGGATCAGGCGCGTTTCTCCCTCCGTGACCACCCCCCACCACATGCCCACAAGCTCCAGTGCTCGTCTGCGCCTTGGGGAGAAGGGCTGGCCAACCTTTATCAATCTTACCTTCCATGCTTAACACAATGCCCGGCTCAAACCAGATCTGCAGAAATTGTTGAGCAGACTGTTGACATGTTCTTCTGTGATACTTACTGTAGTTTACATTTTGGTATGATTACTTGAGCACATCTTTTTTTAAATGTAGATCTGAGCTCCTTGAGAGCAAGGCCTTTGTTTTATGTATTTACTTTTTAATCCTCTGAAGCACCTGGATCCTGGCTCAGTGAATATTTAATAAGCTGAAATAAACAGAATCCAATTCTTGGATAGTTGAAAGGGAGACCGAGTCAAAGAAGAAATAACCCATGAGTTGTTCCCTCAGCCAGGGCTAAAAATTGGGGGATGTAACTGAGAAATCAGAAATTGAGCAGTAAAAGAACATTATAATTTGGAAAAGCTTCCAGATCCCTCCCTTAATTTAGAAGTGTTTCCTACCTTTCACACTCAGATCTGTTCTACAAATTATGGTTTGTTTGCTGAAAAGCCTCCCGACACTGAAGCAGTTTGCTTTGGCAGTAGCCATGTCCCTGATTTAAAGTGGAGCTAGGACACGGATCACTCTGGTGTGGCTTCCCCATGGCCATTGTGGATCCTCTGCCCATCACTCTCCTGTGCAGACCACGGTAAGCTTCAGGGCACAGCTTGTATGTCTGCTCCTGCTGCCAATGCTTTTGGCTCCCTTCCCTTTGGCTCCCGCCTCTGCCTTCTGTTCCTCAGGGTCTGTCTAGGTTTAGTCCTTTGTAATCATTTCGAAGTGAGGGCGTCCACGGCTGGAAATGCAGCCTTGGCTTGGTGGGGCAGGGGTTTGGGCAAGAATTGGCTGCACTGTGTCTAAACCACCTGACTCCTTGCCATGGCTAGGAGTGCAAGAAGCCTGGCTGGCAAAGCCCAGGGCCACGGAGCACTGCTGTCGGGAAGGGGAAGACTGTGCAGCTCCTCGGCCAGACAGACCCTCTCTAGTCTAAATTGGCACATGGATTCAAAAATAGAAAGAGCTGGAGAAGATCTGGATTTCCCCTCTATCCCAAATAACTGCTAATAATAATAAGTTATTAGTAGCAAAAAAGTCAGGATGTTGTTTTCCTTGTGGAGACCAGACCCGTCAGCCCTGGACAGTTGCGTAAGCCGCCCGGCACACGTGGGTAGTACTGCGGCTGGTTCCTGCACCTAGAAGCCTGCTTAGGAGGACAGTTTTATTGTTTCTCCCCACAAGCCAACATGTCTGTTGTTTCTTATTCCTAAGAATGGCAGGGAGTAAAGGATTATTTATTTCCCTTGATATTTTTCATTTCAAGAATCAACATGGGCAGATTTATAGTGTTCACAACATGCTGGTAGCAATTTGATTGCAGTAAGAATGAAATTTCAGTCAGGCAAGTGCAAATTTATTTGTGTGGTGAGCGGGCCCTGCTTGCATAAACGGTACAGCCGCACCCTGGAGATGACTTTTACCAGAGGTGCTGGGGGTAGTTTTTACTCTTCTTTTGATCTCAGATGTCCGAGGTTAAAAATTAAAGACTGAATCCATGAATTTGGCTACATGGAATCTTCCAGCTGGACATGTTGCTTTGTAAGCTTTTGCGCTGACTCAGCGCACACCCTGTTTGATGCAGCTGGTGGGACCACGGTCCTGTGGACAGCAGGGAGGGAAATGGGCCTGGCTGAGGAGGGGCCGACGGGTCTGTTTCTCATGCCCACACTGCTTCCAAGGAAAGCAGGTTAGTTTTACACATTTCTAGAACTCATGATTCTTGGATGCTTCAGAAGCAAACTTCAATTTAGACAATCTATTTTACCTTCAGCTCAAAATGTTGGTATTTTTACAACTGTTTCAGGTCAAGACAGTTGTTAGTGGTTATTGCTGACTCATTTCAGGTATTTTATTTATCTCTGAAAACCAATGTATGACTGTTTTATTTGACCCCCAGTGTGTTGAAATGTTGCTTTAGTGTCTGATCTTCTGTCACTTTAGCTACAATTTCACTTGTGTTTTTCTTTACAGGTGACGTATGGTGGAGTGGTATACCTGAAACTTGTATAATTTTATTTTAAAAAATATTTGTGTCTTTCTCCTCTTTTGAGCTCCTGGATTACAGTGGCCTGGCCGGCTCTCCAGACAAGAGTGGGAAAAGCTCCCAACTGCGTGCTGCCCACACTGGTGTGCCCGGGGCAAAGGGACACTGTCTATACCCAGAGCGCCTCAGCTTCTGAATGATAGGGAGCATCCACGCCACTTCCTCTTCATCCCTTACTCTTTTTTTGAGGAAATTCTTCTTTTCATTAAAGTTTATTCACCTCATAATTTAAGGAGTCAAATAGTTCTACAAGGTTTAGGACAAACCCCAGCAACCCCCCCACCCCACCAGGCCCCCCAGCACAGGCCTTTGCTTGACTCCTCTCCCCCACATTCCCACCTCCTTCCCCTGGGAGGCAACTCTTAGAGCTGAGTCTTGGACATTAATTACTCTGCATCTCTAAGTAACATGGTTGTATTGCTGCTTCTTGATTTCTTTCCCTTTAAAACATTCTGTTTGAACTATGCAACATGAAATATGAGAGTTGAGCCATTTCCTCTTTTCTCTAACATTAAAGCGGGTGCCCTTCTCATCTCCCAAACTTAGGTACAGTTAGAGTGTAGTTTGGGACAGGTCAGTAGTCTGCACTAGGTAATTGTGACTATCTCTTGTAAATGCTGTCTATCCTCAGGTGAAATATTTAGTAAACTATCATTAATTTTTCTCTCCTATAAAGCTTTTTTTAAATGTTTTGTTTGCTTACTTTTCACTAATTCAAAACCATATTCTTCAGTTGCCAGAACCTACTCTTACATACTCACATGTCCGTTTTTCTTCCATGTCATCTTTTGGAGCTGTCTCTCTCGGAGCCTTATGGACAGGTTGATTTTCACAGTTGGCCTAGCCAGTCATTTTGCTGTCTCTCTTCGCCATGCTCTTGGAAATGGCCTTCACCTCTCATTTGTATGGATTAGACTGTTCCCTGTGTATTATATTATTTTGGGACTGAGTGGGAGGAGATAAAAGCTATACCAGCTATTGTAAACAGAAAAAGATTTAAAATAGAGATTAGGTGCCTTTCAAATTATTGGAAGGCCCGGAGGAGTGGGCTTGAGGCTGGGCCTCTAGGAGTGCCCCAGAACCACACAGCTGCCCTGACCTGTCAAAGGTGTTGCATCCTCTGGCACATTAGGATGGGAGGGGTCAGGAGACCATGACTGGGATTGCTCACTTCAAGAACCTTCTCCTGAAGCTGCAGTATAAGAATCAGAACCTGTCAAAGCCAGTGTCTCTTGATACCCGTGAAGCTGATGACAGCTAGACACTGCACACTTAGAGAAAAACCCAGTAGTCCCACTGCCATGCAGACCAGCAGAGTAAGCCAAAGCTGCAGAAGGACGGCCCCCAATTCTGTATTCTAGATCTTGTTGGAGAGTATCTAGTTGGAGGAACCTAATTTACTCAGAGAGCCCAGTTGCGAGGAAGGCCAGGAAGTGTAGTGGTTTAGCTTTACAGCCTCCGCCATACAGAAAGCCACATAGAAGTGGGTAAGAGTGCCGAGTGCCATTCTACCATGCATGTCGCACTGAGCTTTGGCTGTGTGTGTACATGTGTGTTTACTGTCTTGTTCTGATGAACCTTACCTTCCAGTGCCTTTCGGAGAAAGCATGCATTGGAAGCCATTTCCTTGAATCCTTGCATGTCTGAAAGTCATTTACTCTGTTCTCCTATTTGCATAGTAATTTGTTCAGAGTATAACATTTTTATGAAAGTCATTTTCTTTTTGTTTATTGGATTTTTTGCCCTTACCATTTAGTCCCCTTGTAACCCCTCCCCATCCCAGTCACCACACTGTTGTCCATGTCCACGAGTTCTTTTTCCTTTTTGCTCAATCCCCCCACCCCTCCCCTCCCCTTTCCTTAGCTGTCCTCCTGGTCTCTACCTATGAGTCTGTCTCTATTTTGGTCACTAGTTCAGTTTGTTCCTTAGATTCCACACATGAGTGAAACCATCTGGTGTTTGTCTTTCTCTGACTGGCTTACTTCACTTAGCACAGTGATCTCCAGGTCCATCCAAACTGTTGCAAAGGGTGAAATTTTCTTTTTTTACAGCTGAGTAGTTTTCCATTGTGTAAATGTCCCACAGTTGTTTCATCCACTCATCTATTGATGGATATTTGGGCTGTTTCCATATCTTGGTGACTGTAAAGAATGCTGCAGTGAACACAGGGGTGCTTACATTCTTTTGAATACGTTTTTTCGGTTCCTTCAGGTATATTCCCAGAAGTGGGATTGCTGGGTCAAAAGGCAGGTTCATTTTTAATTTTTTGAGGTATCTGCATACTGCTTTCCACAGTGGCTGCACTGACCTACATTCCCATCAACAGTATAAAAGGGTTCTCCTATCTCCACATCCTGGCCAGCACATGTTATTCGTGGATTTAGTGATGATGGCCATTCTGACAGGTATGAGATGGTATCTCATTGTGGTTTTAATTTGTTGCATTTCTCTGATGATTTGTGACATTGAGCATCTTTTCATATGTCTATTGGCCATGTGTATGTCCTCTTTGGAGAAGTGTCTATTCAGGCCCTTTGCCCATTTTTAAATGGGGAAAATCATTTTCTTTTAGATGTTGAATATTGTCTTACAGATTATAGTGTTCCTGTTCAGAATTTTGAAAACATAATTTCTGATCATATATTTGTGACAATTTGTTTCTCTTTAGGACTTAACATTTTTTAAAGTATTACTGAGGAATAATTTGCATAACAAAAAGCTAACCTCCATAAATACGCAGTTCAAGCATTATTTAGTAAATTTACTAATTTCGCAAACACAGATCACTACAACTCACTTTTAGAGCATTTCCGTTATCACAGACGGTTTTCTTGTGTCCACTGGCAGCCAGTTATCAACCCTACCCCCCTAGCCGCAGGCAACCACTGCCATACTTCCTGGCTCTACGGATTTGTCTTTTCTAGACATCTTACATAAATGGTCCTTTGCACGTGGCTGCTTTCACTCAGCTCACATATTCTGCAGTTCATACTATTGGCATGTCACAGTAGTTTGTGTATTGTATGCGTTCTGTTCATCCATTCACCAGTTGATGGGTATTTATATTATTTTCAGTTTGGGGCTATTATGAATAATGCTGCTATGAACTTTCTTCATTCACAAGTTTTTGCATGGACACATAATTTCATTCCTCTCTGGTGGATACCCAGGAATCAAATTGCTGGGTTGTATGTGAGCTTGTGATTAACTTTTGAAGAAACTGCTAAACTGTTTTCCAAAGTGACTGTGCATCCCCAGCAGCAACGTCTGAGGGGTTTAGTTTCTTTGCATCCTCACCAGTGCTTTATTGTCTGTCTTTTTGATAATAGTTATTTCCATGGATGTGTAGGAGAACCTCATTATAGTTCTAATTTATACTTTTCTCACAAATAATGATGTTTAGCATCTTTTAATGTGCTTATTAGCCATTTGTATTTCCTCTCTGGTGAAAAGTTCATTCAGATGTCTTGCACATTTTTAATTGGGTTGTT